>CM060876.1:14427616-14448811 GCA_030737845.1 Acorus calamus
GAAGACGATAACATTTATAGAAAATCAATTTTAAACACTGCCAAGATGACATCTGATCTCCCATCATGACGAGCATAACCACGTACAGATGCATTAATACTTTAATATATTTAGATTTACTTTAGTCTTTTGAGATTAAAGTGTTTACATGTGCTAACATCATGATCGAATTTAAATGTGATGTCAAAATTAATGTAATATCTCAATCACTGACACCCTGGCCTAGTTAATGCATGCAAAGAATTCTCTCTCTTTGGATTAACTTGTTGTTTGTAGGCCAACGGCCAGAAAATAAAAAACAGAGGGAAAAAAATTAATGAAGAGAGGTGCCAACTTGTTCTGATCTAAATAAAGAAGAAACAAGAAAATAATTCCTGCAGGCCTAATTAATAATAGGGCCAATGCAGTCAGATTACTAATGTGCATTACATTGACACCCAATCCAATTTATTAGTAATCACCATGACCTATATGTGTACGATCTCCAGTAAGCAGACCCTCCTATGGATAAGCCTTCAAAGTCCCTTTCATTGTATATACATTTTTTTTTAGTGAGAAAAATGTAAATGATATGGTAAAGATCCCTTTCATTGTTTTGAGCCTCTTATTTGCAAGTCTCTGCACATATGATTTTATAATGCTTGTTTGGATCATCCTGATGGATCTCTATAAATTTGTTTTATTATCATTATTATTTTTCCTGGTTAGATCTTTTCCTATCCGTGTAAAAAGGACTCAAACTCAGGAGCTCGATTAATTTGTTAGAAGGTTGTTGGTTTTTAATTACATAGTTCTTTAACATGTTGACACAACGACACTTAAGGTTAAATCTCAACACCTGCAGAACAATAAAGAAATCAAAACCATATAATAGAATACAAGATTTATATGGTTCAATAAAATTTACATACACCTACAGAGGAGTGCAGAAGATTATTTACTACTATCAAGTAATCAGGCTATAGAATCTCTCATGAATCCCTCAGCTCATTTCTCTTTTAGAAAAACTTTATACATGACTGTTTCATGTAGAAAAATAATATCTCTCAACTCTTACAATAATCTCATACAAGACTAAATGACTAGGGGTCGGGAATTACCAAAATATTCATACAAAAATTTAGGTTGAGGATGTGCTGCCCTCAAATCCCATGGAGAATCAATGTGTATGGCTTGCTCTCTCAGATCGGACCAAGCCTATCAGTTTGACCCTAGAAGCATACTCATTCATGCTAACATGTAAAACATCTCACAACATTAATCGACGTTGTCACTGTTTGTAAGACATGCATGTATTTTTAAAATGGGTTTTTTGTATATATATCCCTGTTAGGATCCTAGTTTGCATAAATACCCCTCTTAGATTCCCGATTGCAAAAATACCCCTACTAAACTAATAATCAGTGCATCGGTACCCTTGTGGTCTGTCTCCGTAAGGTCTGGTTAAAAATTTTCCGTTTTGTTCCGTTAAGTCTAGGGAAAAGTCTAAAATACCTTCCATTTCGAGTTTTATTGACTGAATCCATCGGGTAAGGGTAGTATTAGTTGGGGGTAGATAAGTAATATCCACATGTGTAGTTAAAGAATTAACCATAGTTGAATCTGTTTTGTTAACGGAGAGTAACGGAGGAGTATGAGAACACTACTTATTAGTTTATGAGGGGTATTTTTGCAATCAGGATCCTAACATGGGTATTTATATAAACAGAAATTCTAACAGGGGTATATATGCAAAAAACCCTTAATGGCAAAGATAAGTTGTGGTGGGTTTTATTGAAGGAATCTCATTGTTGAACAACTTGTTAATTTTTTTTTAATGGTCCATAAAAATGTACGCACCAAATTATTGATAGGCTCCATCCAGGTGTGGTGCATGTGATAATTAATTTATTATCAATAGGATAGCTGTTGTGCCTGTTGAGGACGGCGTTGAGTAGTATTGAATGCATCAGTTCAAAAAACATGTTTTCAATTGTTTGTCCTGATTGAATGGATTCCATATCCACATATTTAAAAAAGATCTTCCGAATGATTAATGTGAAGTGGGAGATTATATACGTGACTTGGACACTTGTACAATCATTGTAATATTCACATAATTTTTTTTTTGTTTGTCAAAAAATAGGAATTAAAAAAATAATTGCATGGATCACATAAAATATATAAACAAAATTTATGTGATTCCGTAAGCCCTCGTTTAGAACATGTATATGATTTATGACATGATATATATTTATCCAAGCATAAGTGAGTATACATAAAAATAAAATAATTTTGTGTTTGGTTTTGTTTTGAATTATTCTCGTTGGTAAACATAAGAATAAATGTTTTGTTGTTTAGATAAAATATGAATAAAGTATGAATAAAGATTTATAAAAGGTAAAAAAATAATGATAGTTGATTTGATAGATGATTTATAAGAGGTGATGACAGTTGATTTGACAGTGAGTTCACATATTCTTTGGTGGAATAGCCTAGGATAAATTTAATTCCAGTGGTTGATTGGAATCCACGTACCACTTTATTATAGTTTATTCTGACATACTTTATCAAATGTTATCCGAGGTAAACAAACACTTAAAAAATTCTCATATGGAGTTATTCGGGCTTATCCGAGGTCTTATACCAGAAATAAACGGGGGCTAAATGATTATCTAAGTCTACGAAAAGAAAAAGAAGATTTATTGTTTATTTGTTGAATTATAGATTATAAGGAATAAAAAATACAAATCACCCATGACCAATACTGAGGCCATGATTTTTTTCAGTGTGTAATACTAATTTAATCTCGTGTCACCGAATCATAGAGGCAGCAAACCCAACAAAATGGTACATCTGACCGAGTGGTATATGAGACAATACCTCTTAGGGGGATCAGATCCGATCAATGCTCGATCTCAGTCAGTTCGGTCAGTGCTGAACTGTACTACGTACAAATCGAATTGTACCACTTATAAATTGAACTGCACAATCACTTGTTGGATATATTTTTTACTCTCTTATTGAATTCAATCAATTATTAGAGAAAATATGAATTCCTAAGTATCATCAGTATTTAATAAGAGAGTGAAAAATATACCCAATGATTGGTTGTGCAGTTCAATTTATAAGTGATGCAGTTGATTTGAAAGTGGTGCAGTTCGATACTGACTGAACTGACCGAGCTCGGCACTGACCGGATCCGATCTCCTCTTAGGAGCATGTTCGTAGTTTAAGACCTACATGATGAGAAAAAAATGTTTCATAGTTTTACGATTGGTTCCAGGGGACTTTTTTTTTATTGATAATAAAATTTGAATTCAAGTTTTTCATTAAAGAAGGGATACCTCTCACATCCTAGAAAAATTTCGGACTTTATTTTCTTGTATACTTTAGTATTAAAAAGAAAATAAAAGCCTCAAACAGTAACCTCACATGGACCGTGATTATAAAAATATGGGTAAAACAAGACTCAGATACAACCGACCCCGAATAAACACGAGCACATGCAAGAGATTAATAAGAGAACAAATGGGTGCTCAAAAAAAGGTCCATGACATTGGATAAAACCCACACTGTACAATTGGCCATTTTTGTCTGCTACCACCAAACTCTGATTAAACCTGATTATGGTTGTGTGTGGATGCATAATTGCAAAATTGATTTTATGCAAAACTAAGTTTAAAATTGATTTTGTAAAAAATTATTTCTCCATATCTTTTGAAAAACTCAGGTTTTAAATATTTTTTCATAGAAATCTGTATGCAGTTTTTTTATTTGAAAACATGTTTGGGAAAAACAACTTTCTGGAAATTCAAAAACTGTTCAAATTCATTTACAAACGGGATCCGTGATTTGGTAATTGGTGGTGTCATACAGATGGACTTTTCTAATTCAATACAAAATAATCCGGCCTTCAAACTGAACCATTCCACAGTGATGAACGATTTAATGGTTAGGTCATTATATAATTGGTATAAAGCTATGGTACTGGTCTATTTATAGGCAAGAGGAGGTTCTTTGCAAGAGAGCATTCAAATGTTGAAGTTGAGAGATGAGGTTATGGAGGCGCTTGTCACAGGAGAGATGACACCGGTTTACTCTCCTTTGTAGCTAGTCAGGTCAGAATCATGCTCTCTTTTCGCTTTTACATTATAAGATGGCTGTCATTACACAAAGTACTTGTTAGTAATCTTGTCTGTCGTTACATTACACGATGACGATGTATATATCTCATCAGAAATTTCTCGAATTTTCTATAAATAGGTCAGTACAATTCGTTAGAGCATATGCCTCGTATACCTTATTAGGTAATGTATACATGGACTGTAATCCGGGCTAGAAACGTGGTTGTGCCCAACATTTTTCTTATAATCGTGTTTGTTTTTGCTTGACTAAATCAGATGGTTCTCATTTCATTAAATGAATGAAACTACATACGATGATCATAGGCCCTTCTCATTTGATAAATCTTACACTTGTTTCACTGATCGAAGCACCGAAAAAAAGAAACAAGCAGAGGTTCCCAACTCATTCCTTACAAGATATGTTATTAATAGTTTGTGATGAGAAACTACAAGAAATTGTAATATCTGTGTAGTTGATGATGTTTTCAATTGCATGGGCAGGTTTCCTAGAAAGAAAATACAAAGCAACTGAAAAGTGATGACTTGGTACAAGAGAGAGTAAACCAGTGTCATCTTCCTATGACAGGCTTCTCCAACCTCTTCTCTGAACTTTGATGTTTGCCTTTTTTCTTTCTTTTTTTATTTTATTTTATTTTATTTTTTGGCTATGTTATCACAATGTTGTATGACCACTTTCAAAAGCTAGTTCATCATCTTATGTAACAATAATGAAAATAAGTCTGAATTGCAACCAGCCCCTCTTCTTGGTCTTATTTTTCGACATAAAATAACACACTCTCATTTGAAAAGTACATGAGAGTCATATTTTATTTGGATGTGCGCGTGTTTGTCTAATGAGACCATAAATACTGTTGTGCGTGACAAACAAATATTAGCTAAACACAAATTCTTATATTTGTCACATTAAAAATATAAACATCAAATATATATTAAATAATGCATACTCTAAAATATATCGTAAAACACGAAATAAAAGATTAAGAGATTAGAAAAGTGTATCCGGAAATGTGGAAGCGAGTGAAAACACTCTGTCCTCAGTGAATAAGGCCTCCTCACGCACATGATTGAATGACTCCTACCACTGAGAGATACGACCACAATTAGTTTTGTTCTTCCAGGGTGCGAGCTACGGAAGAACCACAGTGAACAGACTACGATCCTTTCAGACGCCCGGATCAAAGAAAATAGACATTGAGTAGATAACATAGCTCTCATTCTATGGATAATGAACACCCCAAGTTAAGCTAGCTGAGAGAGAGAGAGAAATGAACTCACTGGATCTATATATTCACATGGTGACTAAAGAAGGTTCAATGGGAAGAAGTGTAACTCCTCTAATTAAAATCATTAAACAAGGTGGGCAATGATAACTAAACGTTTCAGTTTTAATGCTCCATTTTGTAACTCATGCATATAAATGCCATTCATGCACGTATCATATTAAACATGTGTGTAACCTTCAAACGGATGCAATAATATGGGATCGGTTACCGTACACGAGAGATGTATTAATTATTTATTTTTGGTCATCAAATACCAACAATCCCCCACTGACCAAAAATACATAATAAAGCCAGCTATAACACAAAAAAAATAATTGAGGATTGGATTAAATTGATTTGGAATGGAGACAAAGAATTTTTGGGCGTCTTATACCATGTAATAGGTGAAGGTACCTTATGGTTTTGAACCTTCACTTAGTGTAAACCAGATCCTCGGAGAAGCCTGAATAGAGTAAGTCCTTGAATTCGACCCCTTTAGCCCGGTTTCACTGATCACACACACAGTACAGAATATGAGTCATGTTCTGCGGGGTAGCACGTTACGGCCATGTGTTCGTATCCTTTCTTAAATGCCTTAGAGATTTAGCCCAAATCTCCAAGGACGCGGCCCCACGTCCATGCACTCATATGTGAGTTCTCCAAGGTGCCTGCATGGACCACACCTGTCCGAAAAGGACTCGAACCCATTAAGAGCATTTAGCTCAATCTACTTCCACTACAGTTAGCACTGTTACCATAGGGATGCGTTAGAGAAGTTTTTCCTCTACAGTACTCACAAGTTTACCAATACAGTTTCGTTAACCCCTTGAAAACCATCTTCATGGGATCTCCAATCACAATGGTAGGGAGCCCACTGCAGGTAATTTTTTAATGGGCTTAATCCACATCCCCTCGGTCTCAATATTAAGGACGAGTCATCTCGTAAGTCCTTTAGTGAAGTTCTCTGCAACCTCACAAACTCGAGTTATATTCCCTTAGATATAAGGTGAATCAATTCAAATTTTATTTATAATTGTCTAGACATTTTATTTTCTTGTCCCAATATTTTGTAGTCTCTCTCTCAATTTTTTTTAATTAATGAGGTACATGTCCCCCCACATTTTTAGGGTATGTAAATTACCATTGTAATTTTTATTTTCACAAAATACCCCCATATTTAGAGACTACTTAAAAATAATTTGGGATGCAAAAATATTCTCTACAAATAAATCACAATTTTATTTTTTATTTTTTATGTTTATTTTTATGCATGCAAGCAATAAAACTTGATCACTCTATGAGCATATAAACATGTTAATTATAATAACTCATATTAACATGATTTCACTATTATAGTATGCAATTGACCAAGACATTTATATGAACATGATTACCATAAAATTATTTAATATGACCATTAATAATTAGGGTAATCAAAAGTTAGGTTTGTACTCACATACCTCGAATTGACCATTTGTCACTGAATATTCTTCTAGAATATCATAATATAATATACACAATATGAGGTCCAGAAGAAGAATATCAATAGTCTCCTTGATCATCGACAAAACATGGCTAAGTCACAGATCACTATGTTGAAATATAATAATAAAGCCAGGAGAAGAATACCAATAGCCGCGGCAATAAAATATTGAAACATCACCAAGCTTGTATCAAAATGTGATCTAGATATTACAAACCTTGAAATATAGAATCAGTCTTAGAGATTGCCAAGGATAGAAAATATGGGGTTCTAAAATGAACCCTATGATGGATCTCCGAATAGCTCAAAGTGGAAAGAATAAATGAGGATGCATGTTGAAATAATCAAGTTGCATTCCTAAACTTTGCCCAGAAGTCGGGAGAAGAATACCATTGTAAGCTTTCCTCCAAGAGACACATATGCTTATAAGATACAAGTTTAAGAGTAACTTTGCCCATAAGTCCAACAAAAGAATTATATTTGTCTAAACTTCACTTTATCTGCAGGTCGTATCATGAACAAACAGAATGACAAACTCAATGGATCGGAGACAGACATAATCAATAACATGAGCAATCATATTTAGATAAAATTAACAAGTTCACAAGAAAAAATTTCACCAAATTGATGATCATTGCCGCACATGATAAATGTCATTTAATGTCCTCTTAAAATGATCTCTTCGATTAAGGGAGAAGACTATGTATTCTATAACGGACAATAAAGATAATTCTTAGCCTTCTAAGAAAGCAATCAAAATTTCTTTTCTTGAATCCAAAAAAGTCAATCCAAAATAAAAGCCTTAAACATCATGGATGTCAATTAGAACCTCCTTTTTTTATTTAATTATATAACCAATGAAAATAGATGGTTATCCCAAATTTGCATCTTAGAAAATCATATTCAATTCTTGCATACGTTTTGAATTTATGCATGAATTAAAGACAAAATAAAACACATGCATATATGAAACAACAACTCCATAATAAAATATTTTGTAACCGAAAGTTTAATCTCATGCATTAATTCTCGGTGTATTAATTTATAACCAATGCTTTGGAGCTTTGGATATTATATTGCATGGGAGCAAGAGTGATTCATTAAAGCCACATGCATGTAACGATGAACATTTTAAACTCAATAAAAGGCATGAATTATTTTCATTATCACCAACAAAATTATCTCCAACATTTTTTTTTCCAAATAATAAAGGAACACCACAGTGACCCAAAGGAAGAGAAAATATCTTCATAAGCACATAATTAAAAGTACATCATCCTTTCAATAGTCGGTCCATAAAATTGTAACACAGCATGTAAAATAACTGATTTCATGCATATTTAATTTGTGCATGCATGCATTCAAAAAAGAAGTGACCATTAGGCATTTCAAGTATGAAATAATAAAGTATTCCAATAAACATTTCATGCATGCATGCATGCAATGATATGATTAGACCATGAGCATACTTATTTATGCTATTATTAATCAAACATTTCATGCACGCAGTAATATGATCATGCCATAAACAAGTTATTTATTCAATATAAAGATTAATCAATACATGCATGATCACAAAAATTCATATGCCAGCATATTTTCCATCATCTCAAATATAATAAAATTATATTAACATGTATTCATTAATTTGTGTTCTTATTCACCGAGATTGTTGTGCGTGACAAACAAATATTAGGCTAAACACAAATTCTTTTATTTACCACATTAAGAATATAAACATCAAATATATATTAAATCATGCATACTCTAAAATATATCGTAAAACACGAAATAAAAGAGTAAGAGATTAGAAAAGTGTATCCGGAAATATGGAAGCGAGTGAAAACACTCTGTCCTCGGTGAATAAGGCCCCCTCACGCACATGGTTGAATGACTCCTACCACTGAGAGATACGACCACAATTGGTTTTGTTCTTCCGGGGTGTGAGCTACGGAAGAACCACAGTGAACAGACTACGATCCTTTCAGACGCCCGGATCAAAGAAAATAGACATTGAGTAGATAACATAGCTCTCATTCTATGGATAATAAACACCCCAAGTTAAGCTAGCTGAGAGAGAGAGAAATGAACTCACTGGATCTATATATTCACATGGTGACTTAAGGAAAGTTTATATAGGCAATGGGAAGAAGTGTAACTCTTCTAATTAAAATCATTAAACAAGGTGGACAATGATAACTAAACGTTTCAGTTTTAATGCTCCATTTAGTAACTCATGCATATAAATGTCATTCATGCACGTATCATATTAAACATGTGTGTAACCTTCAAACGGATGCAATAATATGGGATCGGTTACCGTACACGAGAGATGTATTGATTATTTATTTTTGGTCATCAAATACCAACAAATACTACTGTAACAAGTTTTAATTTTTTTCATAATAATAAATTATTGTTTTAGAGACTCTATCCCGATCATATATTAATCAAAATTTTGAGAGTTTGTAATACAACAAAAGGATGGGAGAAGTAAATGAAAAAAAATAGAATACACAACGGAAAACACCACAAAAGACACACATTAGAAGAGGGTTCTACAATATTTGTCCTCGCAAGAAGCACCCACCATTCATGTCATGATCCCTAGCCCCGGTTTCGATAGATAATTAAAGTTATTACGAGGTGTATGACTATTTTAATATAAATAAAGATAAAATGATTTTTTTATTTGATTGTGTTTTGAATTATTGTCACTGAAAAATGTAATAATAACGTTTTTATTAATTTGATAAAATATGAATAAGGAGTAGATAAAAAATTATAAAAATTGAAAAATGATGACCGATAATTTATAAAAGGTGGTGACAGTTGATTTGACAGTAAGCTCACATATTCTTTTGAGTTGAATAACCTGAAATAATTTAATTTAAAGGATTGACTGAAATTTATATATCACTTTATACCAGTTAATTCTAGTATACATATTCTTATTTATTCCAACATTCCAAAAATTTGTTTTAAAGCTATTCCAACTAATTTCAACTTATCCAAGTCTTATTCTCAAACCACACTGGGACTCGCCTGATAAGCATGGCCTCCAAATCTTGAATGTAATGTAGGGCAAAGCTATTCCCACTACCTAAGTTATCATTTCCCACTACTCTAAATTACGAAAATGTCATTATTTTTTTATTTTTTTTGTCACCCTTTCCCACTACCCAGTTCGACAGCGTCCAGTCGAAGTGTTCTTCACCGGGACGACAGAGGTCTGTCGAACTGTCTGAATAAGTGTCGACAGAGGCCCAGTCGAAGTGTGTTTCATTAGGACGACAGAGATCCGTCGATCTGTCTGAGCAAGTGTCGACACGGATGTGTCGAACCCTTCAAAACAACATCTTTCTTCTAAGAATCAATCACTTATACAATCATTTAAGTCCTTATGAAAAACAAAAAATGTTCTTTAAGTTATTTAAGTCTTTTTGAAAATCATATATATATATATATATATATATATATATATATATATATATATATATATATATATATATAAGAAACAAAAATATCAAACAAATAGTTATTTAGATCAAATAAACAGTAAACATTTCTTATAGACAAAAAACATTATTTTCTTTTCTAAGCAAGTGGAGTCTTTTCTAAATAGACTCCATTTGTTTAGAAAAGAAAATAATGTTTTTTTCTATATGAAATGCCTACTGTTTATTTGGTTCAAATAACTCTTTGTTTGATATTTTTATTTTTTAGACTTAAATAAATATATATGTGAATGATTTTCAAAAAGACTTAAATAACTTAAATGACATTTTGTTTTTCATAAGAACTTAAATGATTGTATAAGTGATTGATTCTTAGAAGAAAGTTGTTGTTTTGAAGGGTTCGACACATCCATGTCGACATTTGCTCAGACAGATCGACAGATCTCTGTCGTCCTAGTGAAACACACTTCGACTGGGCCTCGGTCGACACTTATTCAGACAGTTCGACAGACCTCTGTTGTCCCGGTGAAGAACACTTTGACTGGACGCTGTCGAACTGGGTAGTGGGAAAGGGTGACCAAAAATAAAAAAATAATGGCATTTTCATAATTTAGGGTAGTGGGGAAATTAAGTTGGGTAGTGGATCTATCGGTACCCTGTAATGTAACCTAGCGTCATATGTTGCATTTCAGATGAGGTTATGAAGTCTGAGTCATGAACCTGAGGTCATAAAGTCTTATTATGTAAAAATGCTGCTGTCATGAGCCTTTGCAATAATAGAGGTGTGACCCACTATATATTGATGCACTGGTTCTGCCAGATGTCATGTCTATGTTTCTTTGTTTTTCTTTGGATGTCTTTTCTTCCCACTACATGGACAAAAGGTGTCCTGATCAAATATCTGGTTAAATTATTTTTTTATATTTTATGTAAAAAAAATCATGTAATTTATTTAATTATATGTTTTAATTTTTTTATAAAAATATAGATCTTATTAAATGAGATATAATATGTTTAATATAGTCAAAACACATATAAAAGGAGTTGAAAAGGAATTGTACTGAAATCTATTCAAAAAATTCGAGAAAATCTGAGTTTAATAACTATGAGACAATGTGAAAATTATTGGAATTTAATCTCGAATCCAGTGTACTCATATCGGACGACCATGATAAAATTATATTAGGATAAAAACTTAATTTGCAATGTTAATTAATATTTGATCTGAACTAATTAGATAAAATCAATCTCTTGATGTCATATAAGTAAGATCAGTTGTTCCAGTTGCTAAGAATTTAATGGAGAGGTTGTTGAAATCCATCTCCATGAATATCCTTGTTGGACAAGGAACATTCTGTAATAGATTTGTAGAAAAATCCAAAAAGTCATTGAAAGGGTAATTAAGAGACGAAAACTTCTTGGGAGTTTTATGAGTAACTTGTACGTTTATATTTCTTTTATGTAATAATTATAATGGATGTTCTCATACTTATTAGACTCAGTGTACATAGGTTTAAACAGAATCACGTTAAGTATGTGTTTTCTTGTGTGATGATAAGTGTGATCTTGATTTTTTATGACTGCCACATAATTTCCAAAGACCTTTACAGACTAGTATATATTAGGTTAGGGGAAGCTAGGACTGGAATGACAACAAAAATGACCAAGTGTATCCGTACCCAAATTATGAAAAAACCATTTTTTTTTCTTATAATGCAAAAGAGAGCATAACAAATTTCAATAGCCCTTTCTATATCATCCAATATGGCAACAAGATGCATTACTACTAACCCTGCAACATGGATGAATACTTCAAAATAACTCCATAGGAACTTGGCAAGATTGCTTTGCATGTCCACAAGGGAATAGAGAGAACATTTAAAAAGGGTGTATTCTGTTTCCATCCACTCTAAATATAGTGGCTGAATAGAAGAGTACAATTCTTCTCCACATCGTATGGATGAGATAAAATCAGCAAAGATACTCTCCTCCCAAAAATACAAAATTATGTACAAGAAACTCCTTGCAAACATCAGGCTGTACTGCCTATACAAGAATAAAATTCTGGCAAACAAATAATTTAAATTTCATCTTCAACAGAAAAACATGCCCCGTGAACAACAGTGTGTCCTATGACCAAGATATAAAAAAGAATGATACAATATGAACTCTGTGAAGAAGATACAGGCAAGCATCATCTGCATTTACAAACATGAACTCCCATATGAGTCTTTAAAGAATTCCTAGTCACCCGATGTAACCTCTGAGACCAGATGTTTGTGGAAAAAGAATTTGCATGATCCAAGTCAAAAGCCAATAGCAAGGAATTTTATCTTGAGATCCGTACAATTGCTGCTTGGCCTTTCTAATATACAAAATGATGATAGCTGCAGATTACGAACTCCCATGGGATCTGACAGATGACATGGATTGTGCGGATACAGATGCAGTAGGGCTGTTAAGCTCCCTCTCTCCGTTGATAATTTTTCCTCTCCCAGATAACTTGTTTATGGTTTCCTGAGATACATCAGCAAACCATTCCTCTTCCGGAAGCACACTGCGTGGCAGAAATTTATATTTAGTTCCAGAAAATTAATGGATATTTCAGTTCAGTCTGAGGGAAAGAAAGGAAAAACTTTGCGCATCAGCATGTATGAACACACTAATATTCTGTATTCTTACAGCTTGGTGCGAGCACATCCTCAAGGCCGAGACCATTAAAATTCAACGAAAAAGAAGGATTTTGGTTGACGTATTTTCTACCATTTTATCCTGTCATTTGTGATGGGCACATTCCTTATATTCCCATCCTCCTCTTTGTAAAATTCTAGTGGACACCACCCTCCCTAACAAAAAAAGAAAAGAAAAAAAGAGCGAATACATTGCTTTTTTTGTCTAGCCACAGCACCAGTTACCACAAATCTGACAGTGACAGAGGTTCTTGATGTGATGACTGATAACTTTCAATAATTATATTTTTTGCTTCACCATCTTACCATCTTCAAAGGTATTTGGTTGATCCAGACCCAAGTCATCTTCAAAGGTAGTATAGTACATATCACGAGAATAATTGGAAGGCGGTATAACAAGTTTTATCAAGGATTGGGGGCTTTACTGTGCTAGGGCTAGCTGAGTTGAATTTGTTTTTTTTGAAGAAAGGTAGATATTTGCTATCCGATTTCATTTCTGATAACCGACTTACAAACTCTGATAGGGATGGTGGGGGGGATAAGAGCGGGACATAAAGATAATATTTATACACTCATACATAATAGGTTCAGAGGGGCCCAACCCGGTTAGAAGTGTCTAACACGTCGGCGTCGCCCTCCAACCGATCGACCCCTTCGACTACTCCCGAGCTCGCGGGAGGGGTCCCCCCGCTACGCATGTCTCCCAATCGCGAACTAGCCTCCCAAACATGTCCCTCATGTTTTCTACATATGCGGTCGCCCCTCGGAAGATGACTTCGTTTCTAGCTCGCCAAATCGTCCATGCGGCCGCCGGTACTATGACTTGCGATTTCTCCTTTGTCATTCCGGTTTGCCGCGCCCTCTCCAGCTCTCTCCCTGCCACCCAAAGTTCCTCGAGGTTTTGGAATTGGGTCGATAATCCGGTCCTTTGCCCGACCTCTCGCCAGAACTGCTGCACAAAGATGCACTCACAAAATAGATGGTCGATTGTCTCCGGCGCCGCTTCGCACAATGCACACGTCGTTGGCTCATTTGCCACCCACTTGGACCGGTATGCCTTCGTGAGTAACCGTCCCTGGAATAACAACCACATGAATACCTTTATCTTCAAGGGCATCTTTGGTTTCCACACCTGTTTGAACTTCGGGTAGCTCGGTGATGTGCCCATGCGTCGCTCGCGCCACCATGCATAGCCACGTTTGACCACGTACTCCCCCGCAGACGTAGGCCTCCATATGATCCTGTCCGCTCGGTCTGGACACACCACATATCTCTCCACCTGTGCCATCATCCTCACATACTGCCCAGCCTCCGCCTCAGTAAGGCGCGCACGTGAGAGTGGTATGCTCCATAGTCCCGCCCCCTCCTCCCTTTGGAAGAACTGGTCCACCGTGCCCTCTGAGTTGATGGCAAGCCGCATGATGTCGGGTGCGATGTCCCCCAGTCGTTCCTCTCCGCACCATCTGTCTAGCCAAAAATGGATGGAGGTCCCGCTGCCCAACTCCCACCCGATTGCCTTACCCACCTCCGGTATTTCCGCGAAGATTCCCTTACATAAACTTGATGTCCTCGCGTTGATAGAAGGCCATCTTCTCTCTCCCAAACCGTCGCCTCCGTATCTCTCCCTCATCACCCTGATCCACATTTCATTTCGGCCCGCTATCCATCTCCATACCCATTTTGTGAGAAGTGCGTTGTTCATTGCCCTTAGATCCAACACTCCAAGACCTCCTTCTCTCTTGTGTTTGCACACCGTGGCCCACTCGACCAAATAGGGTACCTTTCGCTCACCCTCCGCACCCCTCCATAGGAAACGCCTTCGTATGGAGTCCAATTTGTCGAGGATGCCTGCTGGAATACGAAACACTGAAAGGAAAAAAAGCGGGAGGTTTGTAAGTACCGCCTGCAGCATCGTTAGGCGCCCTCCCCAGCTTAGAAGTCTCCCCTTCCATCCGGCCAAGCGTCTCTCAAAGCGGTCCACCAGCGGCCTCCAACACTCCTTTGTCATGCGTCCTTTAACGAGCGGGAGCCCCAAATGCTTTGTCGGAAAGGAGCCTAGTGGGCATCCCATGCATGCCGCCAGTCTCATCTCTTCCCCCTCCTCCAGATTCAATCCAAAGGCTGTGCTCTTGCTGATGTTGATAGTCAGTCCAGTAAGCATGCCAAAACACCACACAATGAACCTTAGGCCATGCACACTCCGTTCGGATGCTTCACTGAGGAGTAGAGTGTCATCGGCGAACTGGATTATTGATACGGACCGCCCCCCTTGCTTGCATTGTAGCCCCTGAATCCAACCTCCCTCTTCTGCCTTCGCGCAAAATCTGCTCAAGATGTTAGCCACAAGCACGAACAGAATGGGAGACATTGGATCCCCCTGTCTTAGGCCTCTGTTGAGCGCGAAGAAACCCGCCACCTCGCCATTTACTACCACCGAGGCATGCGCCGTCTCTATGCACTGCCTTACCATCCTGACCCAACGACTTGGGAAGCCATGCAACTCCATGAGACGTAGAAGAAACCCCCTGTCCACACTGTCGTAGGCTTTAGCAAAATCCAATTTGAGAACCATGCCCCGCCTCCTCTCCTTTGTACAGGCCGACACCATCTCTTGGGCCGTCAGGAAGCCCTCTTGTAGGTTGCAGCCCGGTAGGAACGCGGATTGTGATGGCTCGACTAGGCTCCCGCAGATCTGTTTCATGCGATTCGCCATCACTTTCGCAATGATCATGTATGCTCCATTGACAAGACATATGGGGCGAAACTCCTCCACTGACCGCGCTCCGCCCTTCTTCGGGATTAGTACAAAAAGTGAGGCGTTCAGACAGCCCACTCCCTGTGACCCTGCATAAAACTCAGTGAACATAGCTAACATATCTTGTTTCACCACATTCCAGTATCTTTTATAGAATACCAAACCAAATCCGTCCGGTCCCGGCGACTTTTCTCCCTCCGCCCCTTTGAGCGCCCGCACAATCTCTGCTTCTTCGAAAGGTTGGTCCAGCATTGCACACGCGTCCGAGGTGATCCTCGGGAGATCTCCATCCCGCCATTCCGGTTTCCAGCCTCTCTTTTTGCCGAAATTCCTCTGGAAATAGTCCACCAGCCCGTGCTTCATCGCCTCCTGCTCCTCATGTAGGGTCCCCCCGATGTCAATGGCTGATATTCGGTTGATACGTCGCCGCTGGCTTGCCACTCTATGGAAAAAACTTGTGTTGTTGTCACCTGCCTTCAACCACAGGGCCTTTGACTTTTGCCTCCACGCCATCTCCTCCGTCTTTTGATGCTCCGCTACGTCAGCCTTTGCGACATAGCGCCTCTGCCTCTCCTCCTCCGATATCGGCCCGTCTTCCTCTGCTTGATCTATCTCCTGAATCAGTGCTTGCAGTTCATGCAATTTCTCCTTTCTGAGTACCCTCATCGTCGTACTCCATTCCCACAGCACCCGCTTGAGCCTTCTCAATTTGAAAGCAACTCTCTGCGCCCCTTTTAAGCCCCTAGCACTTCCGTTCCATGAGTTCGTGATCAAATTGTCCACTCCTTCAATTTCGCACCACCATGCTTCGAATCGAAACTGTGCACGTTTCCTTCCTCCCTCACCCGCTTGGAGGAGCAACGGGATATGGTCGGATACCGTCCTCGGCAAGCCCCGCACGTGACAACCTGGAAAGGAGGCTTCCCATTCGTCATTGATTAAAACCCGGTCAAGTCTTGCCATGGACGGCAAGTCGCGGAGATTACTCCACGTAAACTTGTGATTCGGAATTGGCAAGTCCATAAGCCCCTCCTCCTCGATCCAATCGAAGAAGATTTCCATGGCTGGCGTGGTTTGCCCGTGATGGTTTCTCTCCTCCGCCCTCCTGACAATGTTAAAATCCCCCATCAGCGCCGTCGGTACGTTCCAGCGTGCCTTTATCGCCGATAGTTCTTCCCATAGCAAGAGTCGCTCCCCGTCCTCCTGGGGTCCATATATCCCCGAGCAACACCACTTGAAACCCGACGATGCATCCTCCAAGAGCACGGACAGAGAGAACCTGCCCACTGAAATGTCCACACGCTTCCAAAAAGCCGAGTTCCAACATGTAAGTATGCCACCGGATGCACCAATTGCGTCTTTGCATGCCCATCCGTCCAACATACCCGCCCCCATCTCCCGAACTATACTTTGCGCAATGCCGGCCATCTTGGTTTCTTGAATACAGCATATTTGCACCCTGTGCTCCATGACCAATTCCCGAATCGCACGGCGTTTGGTCGGGTCATTTAGACCCCTTATGTTCCATACGAGTGTATTAAACATAACAACCGTATCCCGCCTCCCCCTCCAGCTGCCTTGTACAGAAAACTCACAACTCTGCCTCCCTCCGGTCTCTGTTCGCAGGTGTGGCTCCGTCAACCCGCTCCTGCGTCTCCTCCCCCCTTTGCACGAACGGACCACACGGTCCGAACTCGCCACGTACCTTGTTCACGAATCGCTGTTGAGCTTGATCTTCCTCCACTAAGAACCCCAGGTCGTTCGCGTGTACACAAGCCTCCCCCAATCCCTCCCCGATTGGGGGTCTTCTGTTTGTTGTCACCGCCCTAGCTTCGTCCTCCTGCCTTGCCGCTCCGCTCCCCCTCATCGTCGGCTCCGACCGCCTTGGCGACAAGGAGTCAACCACAATAGATACAGGTGTGGGTGGTGCACCGAGTATCGACTGGGCCTCCGAGGATCCATCCGGGTTTCTACGCATCCACACCCACTTTTGACTAACGGGTTCGGATCCGCGGGCTTCCGAAATCCGGCCCACAGTCCCTTCGCAACCCGGATTTAAGACTGGGGTGACCACGTCCTCCTCCTTGTCCAGGCACACTGCAGCATCTGACCAATCTCCGTGCATGCCCTCCTTCCTAACAGAGAAGTGGACTCTGTGTCTTTTCACACTCGAACCCACGGCATGTATTTCTTCTCTTATTTTGGGGCCCGAGGTGGATGCCAGAGGTTGCTTGGCAGACACACCAGGGTGACAGGACGCGTCAGTCTCGACTGTACCCGACTTGCTTTTTTGACTGACCCGCCCTTGCTGATTCCTGTGCCGAGTTCTCCGGTTCGGATGACTCGCTCGCCTCCTTCCCTTCCGCCGCGTTGCTCCATCTGCATCACCGCCTTCCTTCCCCGGGGCTTCGCGTGTCACCTCCGTCGCATCTTTGACCAGGTCCGCCCACGAACGCTTCGACGCCATCTCCGTCTGGGTGACCTCCAAAGAGACCCTGTACGCTTCTCTGCCGTACGCCACCAGCATGGATTCCGGCCATTCACGCACTAGCCCCCAAACCAGCGTTAACTCCGTAAAGGACACGCCTAAGGAGTCCCAACCCGTCCTTCCGAACTCCGTCACTTTTCCGAACCCATGCATGAGACACCTTATGCACTCCACCGTTTGCCAATGGAGGGGCAGGCCACCGATGCGCATAGTCCACCTGAAAGTTTCCGCCGGCATAGCACCCATGTTTGCCGACCACGCCGACACTTGAATAACCCCTGCTTGCCCGTGAATGCTCCCTTTCCTGAGCATGCGCGCCCTGAGTTGAGGGCATTGGACGTTGATCAAGAAATATCCCCCACCCAGTTCCCTCTCCATCCTCCATGCGTGTGTACCCCAGTTGTCTCTGACCGTCTGTTCCACCTCTTCCTGTGATGGAGAGCCATCCAGTGCTTTGAACACCACACAGCACCTTAGGATCCTCTCCTCCTCACAGGGGTTGAAATCGTCACCGAGTTGTATAGCGAGTGCATTCCCGGTCTGTACCCGGCACCTCGGCTCCGCTTCCGCTTCCGCCCGAGCCCGGCAGCACCTCGCGGCCTTGTGACCGGTTCCTCTACATCGTAGGCAGATGAGGGGCTCCCGACACTCCCTCCTCCAATGTCCGCTTCTGAGGCATCGAAAGCACTTCCTTCCCCACCCCGGATTGCGTCGCCCAAGACTTCCTATGCACCCGCCTGTCGCCCTCACCTTTGTTCCCTGATCATCGGTACCTCTGGATCGTCTGCTCCTCCTGCGCCAATCGCCCTCGCCCGTCGCCCGCTCCACCCACCGAGTCATTGACCTGTGATGGGGGGTAGTGACACGGTTGGGTAGGACGGTTAGATGTGGAGTTGGCATCACACAAGAGTAGTAGATATCTCTTCTACTAACTCGGGTGTGACGGTTGTGTTGGTTCATTTATCACGACTTTGTACTAATGTATATATTAATTAAATTGTGGAAGATTGTCTACCCTTCTCCAAAAGATTTTAATTATTTATTTTTTTTGGGAAAAGAGGTGAGACTATCTACAACCCAGAGTTCTATTAAAATTAATATGGGGTACAGTTCCTGCAACAAAGATAAAAGAAAAGGAAAAAGAAAAGGAAAAAGGGAAACAAAAAAAGGATCACAGTAGATGAGGGAACAACTCAACACCCCTAAACAGAGTCCAGATCTGCTGATGGGGCAAACTCTTCTACCATCTAGGCCTGTCTCACCTGTAGCAAAACACTGCCCACCTGCTTCAAACTATCACCACCAATCTTCATTGTGATAGTCTTATAGCCTGTGCCCCAACCAAGTCTTTGCTCCGTCTTTGAGGAAACAACTGGTGCTTTCCCATAGATTTTCTTCATATGGAATGGCTCCTTTGAATACCCTTCATTCCTCATGAGCTATGTCATGGCTCGAATACAAATTTGGGACACCTCTGCTTGCATATTCCTATCTCCCTTTTTTTTAGCTCCCTCCCTACCTTCCACATATCCTCGAGTGGTGAACTCATTTTAGACCCAATCATCTCACCACCCGCCTCCAAATTCTTTATTGAAAGAACATTCACACAAAAGGTGAAATTCGTTGCCACTTCTCCCATTAATTCTATAAAAACTCCATTCTCCAAGAGATGACATGGCTAAGCCACCTGATCATGCAGGACATGACGGGATCTAATGCATCGTGAACTGAGGATCCATGGCCAATTAAATGGTAAGCTTGTCACAATTTTGGTTAATTCTGTTTCTACACATATTTTCATGATCCTAACATGTTGAAAAGAGTGTGAGCTGAGGTAGTCCAAGGTGGTCATTGCATGATGGAAAATGGAAATCAACTTTAAAGTGAATGGCAATGTGATGATTTAAACCTGAATGTTCAAAGGCTGCCTATTACCACTAATATGCTCATTCTTACTTTTGGTGAGTGCTCTAGTATTACGAGCTCTATGGCTCCAAACTTTGGGTCCGACTTCTCGCGGATGAGGATGACATTCACTGTGGATGGAAAACAATATGAACTGGGATGGTAAAAGCCTTCATTATTCCACGTACAGGAAGGGATGAATATGAGAAGAATATCTGCAAAGTTGGCAAGGGGATTGTGTTGCAGATGAACAGTATTGTGAGGCCCACAGTCACAAATACGACTTTTTATTAGAATTATTTCAAGATATTGTCCTTAAGATTCTACCCTTTAATCAAGCTTAACAAATCCCTGCTTCACTGATCTCCTAAAAATTGGATTCCGAAGATCTGGGCCCATACTCTTTTCTTTCAACTCGACATTTTAGCGAGGGAGTTACGATATTTCATCACCAAATGCCAACAAAACTAGCAGTATTCTGTCTTTTGCAAGTTGAAAGTAATCATAACAATTCTTGCTGTGTGTGTATCCTAAAAATTTTATTCAGAAGATTTAGGCCTTGGTTCTTAACAAAGTTCAATCCCATTATATAGCAAGCTAGCCTATCCCAGGGTAAATGATTTTCTATAAATATATATGCCAAAAAATCTAACATTACTCCATCTTCTACTAGTTTACTTTGTTCAATTAAAATCATTTGGATCCACAAAATCAAAATGCAAAGAAGCAATACATAATAATTACTATCATCTAATTACTGTTGATCAAAACATCCACATCAAAGCATTTTACCACATTTCTATAGAAATGACTCCAGATCATATTCCAGCCCAAGGTCCCACCATTTGAACTGAATGTATAAACACGTGCATCCTCATTTAAGATTTTGAAATTTGGTTTATTGTTAAAGCGATGAACAAAGATATAAAACACATATTACTTGTAACTGAACAGGGAGATATTGGCAAGCTCAATAAGATATGTTACCTGTACGGATCCATTCCAGTAGCAGAAAATGCAGAAATTG
>CM060876.1:14458811-14730148 GCA_030737845.1 Acorus calamus
TTAATCATATATCTCCCTCTCTTCTAGCCCCTTTCTTTCCTCTTTTTTTTCCACTTCTTAGATGTGTACTGTCTTGTAGTCATCTTTAAGAAATATATATGACTACAGTTTCACAAAAAATATCATATAAAATAATAAATTTGAACAATACATAATTTTTCAGATCGATATCAACACTACTCTAGATATTCAAATTTTTCAGATGCAGAATTTTTTTTTCAGATGATTGACATGCTTATTAATTAATTACTTTCAGGGTGCTCCATCAACGGGGACACCACGAACCGGACCGTCCCTCTTTGCGACACGAACGACGACGCGCGCATCTGTGACTTCTTGAGCACATGCCCTTCCATCACCGGGTTTGGGTCGTCGTGCTGCCTTTACAGCCCGGTGAGTCTGGGTCCTTCGTTCGAGATGGATTTGGGGAAGCTCAAGTGCGGATCCTATGTGGGCGTCTACGGCTTCAACGGTCAGACGATGAATCCGCAGGCGTGGAAGTACGGGTTCGGAATCAAGTACAGGTTCAGCGTGGATAACGGGGTTCCGGGCGCGTGCGGCGATTGTGAGGCGAGCAATGGCGTTTGTGGGTATAACGGGCCGTACAGTTCCTTCGTCTGTAGCTGTGCGAACGGGATCAACACCACCGATAACTGCTACTTCGCGGCTTCTTGGAATCGGGCGGATTTCGTCCGTCCCTTCTCGATGGGTTAGTACTTTTTGTAGTAGAAATTTGTTTTATTTTTTTTTATTAAAAGTTTAGGCAGCATTTTGGAACTCTGACTTTTCAAAGAAATTGTTCAATTTTAACGGTTCTGAATATCATCAGTATCATATTGCACAGATTATGAGTCGAACTATACCATCAATTGTTGGGTACAATATCATTCTTTGAGTAGTTTAGTACCGATGGTATTGATATTATCAGGCCTGATTGGATCTGAACTCCAATTTTACGGAATCGTTTAAAAATCCATATATTTTATTAAACACTTGCAAATATATATTTTGATAAAATTTTTGGTTTTTGCATATTCTATAAATGAGTAGTTTATTGGAGTGTATACTTTGTCTTTTACTAAAATAAATGTCTCATTAGATGAGGAATATACATATATATTATTTTTTATAAAAAAATTATAATGGGTACAAATTGCGTTTAGAGCTGAAGATGAGACTGAATCCACATTTTCCTTTCAAAAAAATTGTCTGAACTCTAAATTAAGTGCATTCTTACACTCCACAAATTGAATTATATATATATTATTTTACAAAGTACGTAACTCATTGCGTGATATTTTTTTTTACAAAAATAAAAAAGGTATGACCTACATTTGGGGTTGGAAAGAGGGCTTAGCCTGACATTGTCCCTAAATTAATTAGTTTTGAACATTAGTTTTGGTAAGAATGCTGATACACTCAATTTATTTTATAAGATCATTTACAATCACCAACCATGTCACTAATGTAATATATAAAATCGTTTAATACAATATATTATATATTATCTTGGTATATATTGTATTAAGTAAAACATATATATGTGTTCAATTTTATTAGATCATGCACTTCATTTTTTTATATAAAAATTATACTCCATTAGCTATATATATTTCTAAAATAATTCAAAATGTGTGCTGACAAAAAAGAAGAAGCACTAATTCTAATTTACAGCTGGGCTTTTGTGTTGAAAAAAAAGGTCCTAAAATATTTAAGAAAAAAGGTGTGACTTTCCAAATTATATATAATTGATATTTTAGATAAAGTTCTTGGATTTATGACTGAGATATCTGATATACTATTCTTTGTATTTGTTTACGGTGGTTTCAGGGATTGGGTTGATATCATTGTGGAGTCTGGCCAGTACCATGTTCTGACTTTATCAATTTAGATCAGACATTAATGCTGAGGAGCTGTGAATTATTGGATGCTTTGCAGGTCAGGGAATAAAAGTAGGGTGTCAAATTACAAAAAGCTTGGATGGATAACCTTGCCAAATGGAATAAATAGTTTAGTTGGGAATCAATCAAAGGGAACTTTATGTTGATATGATTCTATTAGTAGATATTCAACCAAACTTGCAGAATTTTAAGCGAATTATAGATATTTATTAGTGTATATATAGATGGAACCCTTGTATTATTGTGAGGCATTGAGGATTGGTAATTTTTTTTCATGAATGTATGTGTTGTTTTCCCCTGTGGAGCAGTAGCTTCATGTATGTGTCATTATTATTTTTTGGGTATGTAATGATGCCATTATTACTTATTAAAATCAATCTCATGGATGCCCAAATAAGGTTTGATGGAAAGATTTTCATGTTAATATGCATTGATAAGAATCTATCAGTACGTGTCTGGATGAATTACACATGTTTATCAAATATTTAAAAGCATTGCTACACTCAATACTTTTTACAATCTCAAATACAATTCCATATATTGAGGTATATATATAACTGATTGATTTTTTTTACATTTTCTATAAATAATGACATTAAATCCATTGTAATTTTATTTATATGATTTCTAAAAATAAAATCATTGAACTGCTCTTTCAACTATAAATGGACGGAGTGTAACATTTTATACAATTTAAAAATCTTTTATCAATTAAAAAGTTATCATTGAAATCTCATCAATACATTTTGATGGCACATGTCATCTATCCAAATAAATATTAATGGGATTTCCATGAAACAAAAAAGATTTATATTTAAATAAAACACAGATTTATATCCAAATATACACAATGATTTCAAAACTCATTTTTTCTAATTCGGGAAAAACAATTTATACACCTTTTAGAAAAAATAAAAGATAATAAAATCAAATTTTTAATAAGACATTATTATAATGGGAAAAATCCAAATAACCCTAAGCAAACTGTCCAAAATCTATATATCCCCTTGACTTTTCATGAAATCCATATATATAACCCCTTGAAAACATATACGTAAATCTAAATAACCCCATAAATTAAACTTTCGTTGACAGATGAAGAATATCCACGAACATTCCATTTAGTTAACCCACAATACACCAAAAACCCCTACAATTTATTAAAAATGAGAATTTTTTTTATATAAATGATAATTTTATTCCTCCTAATGTATTAGAAAACCTTCAAGTGTTTACGGCACTAACAAGCTCACAAAAAAGCCTTTGGTTTCTTCCATATACATAGGACTACTACTAGAACACTACACTACACTGAGCAAAGCTTGCAACTCTTTCTACAGAAACCAAGAGAAGCATGAGAGCCAACCATGTAGAGTGGATTCTTTTGACACTCACCACGAGAAGCCCATTCTGGGCAGAGAAGTTCATCATCATCTACACAGTTATCCCCGGTGGACTTGCGTGCAGGGACGGCTGATAGGCGATCGAAGGACCTGACATGGATCCACTTCGTCGCCGACCATTTCTCTCCTTCAATCACAGGGCAGCTTTCATGCAAGCTATATGTATCAGTGGTTGTTGCATTTGGTTTCAGACTGAAGAATAGCACTGCATCACCTTTCTTTGGTTTCACTGCAGTACCAGGGGATTCATCTTAATGGAGATTATTTGAGGATAGTGTATTGGAAATGTTTAAGATATTCTACATCAACCTAATGTATATATATATGTTGTGTTTGTGGTCGTCATGTTACTAATGTTTATATGGAATCGTCAAATGTAGTACATAGTGTTATGATGTGCATATTGTATGAAAAACATGAAATGTATGTGTTCATTTCATGAGTTTGAACTTGGTTTTTTTAATAGTCTAAGTATATACTTTTATATCTCGTTAGTCTCCTCATTAGAAATTTTATTTATTTATTTTGTCAATGAATAAAAGTACATACTTCATCTGATGATCTATATTAAACATTTGGGGCTAGAATCAGCACTGGGCAACATTTTCCTTTTTTTTTTCCATAATTTCACTTGTGAACAAAAATGCATGCTTAAATTCTGAAGTGGATAGAAAATTCAACAACATTTCTCAAAACATAATTTAACATTTATTCAACAAAAAATTACAAGAGATTAAAAGGTGTTTTTTCCAATTGTGAAAATTACATCTAGAGAAGTCTATTTTGCATGTAATAACTAAAAAGAAAACAGTAGTGCACAACATTTGATTATTTGAAGACAGTGAAGTACCTGCATATCCCTTTTTGGAACAATCAGACCAAGAGTCATCCTTCAATTGAGAATTATCTCCCTAATGTCATGGTATTAGATCAATGAACAAGTGATAAATTGAACTAACAATATGAATGACCAAAGATATCAAATACCTTTGCATAAGGGAAGACAGTTTCCCCACCCTTCTGAACATCTGATAGGTACATGAGCACAGTAGCAACCCTATTTCCTGAGGTTTCCAAGCTGCGGTGGTCTTGGAAATAATCAAAATGGGGCTCATACTTCTGACCATCCTCATAGCGCAGTATTTGGAGTGACTCACCATTTTCTGATCAATAAAGGGTTGCAAGTGTATATATGATCAAACGCATGTCCTATGTCTTCTTGTTTGGGTAGAGGAAGAATCAATAAAATAGGTTGGAATAGGGTTGAATAAGCCTGAAACAGTGTTTGAAGTTTGCGTGAAGTAAATGGGTATAGTTATGCTAGAATAGTTGGGCATAAGATGGTATTGGTATTCAGCCTTCTCCTAGAATTGAGTTATTTCATCCATTATATTCCATTATATAATGGTGGTATATATATAAAATCATTTGTCATCACATCTTATAAATCAAGAGCTCATATGTCAAACCACGTTTTACTATACCTTTTATAAATTATTTACATTTTATTTACATTCATTCAATCCATATCTTTTTCTTGGTCAACCAAACATCAATAACTTCTTTATTATGTTTCTGATGAAATTTCTAAGTAGAAATGATTATTCCAATGACATATCTATATATTCTTGAATAGTATCTATATCAAAATAGTTTATGTCGCTATTCAAATATAACATAAGATAAGAAAACAAATGTGCTAGGGAATTAATTACCTTCTGGAAGAAATGTCCATGCAGCAATCCTTGCCTCAATTCTTGCAACAGTTTCATCCTTCAAAAGCAGAGGAAAAAAATGGGGTAATGTGAGGATTTTTCCATGTAAAATCATGAAAGTGTAATTTCTCCTTGTATTTTGACATCTAGATAGATGTCTTTCTTCAACCCATTAGGCTTTTATTGAATCTAGTAGATCAGTAAGGTTGTTGGAGGTTTCCAAACTTGAAATATAATTTGGATATTACAAACCTGAAACATTAAAGTTAGAAGTAACAAAATTGAAAGACTTCATGACCTTTAGTTTTAAAGTTGAGGGGGTTTTAAGCTAAAAACATTTTGGCAATTTTATTCATATAGCGGGTTTGTTTATCTTTTCTAATTAATATTGCTTGTAATGAATGAGCATGAGTGCGTAATTACAAGAATGTAACTTTGATTTTATCAAGCAAAGCATCTTTAGCAAAATAGTTCATTTGTCTTCACTATTTTTAAAATTACTTGTAAATCTATCTCTTATGGAGATGTCTTTATTTGAACACGCAATCTTACTGTTTTTATTTTGTTGGATTAAAAATTGATTGTATCTATTGTATGGAAGAATGTGGTAATGTGAGAGGATGACTATTTCAGTCACCACATAACATACATAACGTACTAACTATAAGTTTTCATTATTGTTGGGACTGTGTCCTCATGTCCAATACTTCATATAAAAAAACAGCAAACAAAATAAAAATAAAATGTATATGCATTTGATAAAAAGAAACAAAAGAAAGCATCAGCCACGCATTTCACTTCATAATTAAAATCATAAAAATGCCCCAAACCAAAGAAATAAAGAAACATACCTGGCTTTTTTTATTTTAAATAAACGGTAGGCGACTACTTAATTATACCTGGCGTTTGTTGAGAAACATCCCAGTGCTCGTCCGCACGTTGCTCACGATACTCTTTCCAGCACCACCCGCAACCATCGACTGCTCCAGCTTGTCTTTGGCCTTCTCTCCAAAAAATCAAACAAACATATGTCTATTGGAAATCCGTTTGTATAAGTTTTTGTTTTTATAGAAAAAAAAAAAATCAAATGTTTAATTTAAAAGTTTGTTTCAACTTTGATACAAATTTTTTTTAAAAAAAAAACTAGAAAATAAGGTTTATAGAAATCAAGTTTTCATTAAACTGCTTTATACCCAATCATATTTTTCAAAAGAATTTCCAAATAAGGCTTTCCCATTATTCCCACCACCATACACACACAAAAAGGATTTGGAAGAGATTTTGATTTTTTAAGGTATATGATCAAGGGTAGATGTAAAGGTTGGCTGGGCAGCCCATTTTTTTTATTTATCATTTTTTGTCTTTATAATAATATTTATATTTTATAGTATATAATTTTAATGTTTTTGTATAAAAAATATTCGTTTGGAATTATTTTAAACATAAAAATTCTGAATTTAATCTCGTGTCAATATACTATTGTGAAAATGTTACATTAAATTTTTTTTTCAGTCTCAATTCCAATTCATACATGTTTTAATTTTTTAAAAATAGTAATTTACTATTGAGGTATATGCTTTTAGAAAAAATGAATTAAATACTCTAATGAATTGTATAGATCGATTTATTAAAAAAAAAAATTGTGGTATATACTTCATTCCCGTGGGTACATGACGCTAAAAAGATATTTTAGGCTGAAATTAAGACTGCAAAAATGATTACTCGTTTAAATAAGTTATTTTTTTGTGAAAAAAAAATCTATGGTCTTGTCAAACGTGAAAGTAAAAGTTTTATTAAAAATATAATTTAACCCTTACCAAAATTTTATTTTGGCTCTACCACTGTGTATGACCATTTAATGAAATATAATATTATGAAACGTAAAGTATATACTGATTTTTATTTTAATAAAAAGCAAACGAAAAACTAATCGGGTAAATATAGAGTATATATCGCACTAAATCAGTATATATATACTTGTCTAGTGAAGTTGCAAAACAGAAATCAAAAGATAAACATAGACTAACCAGTTGGATGAGGTGGTCACATTCCTCGCTGGATAGGAAACCGCGGTAAAAGAACAACCTAAGGCACAATAAAATAAAATAAATTTAATATAAATCAATTGAAATTAAAACAATTATCCCATAATAAAGTGTTAATTCGGAGATCCCCAAACAATTATCCCATGTTTAAAATGTGTGCGACCAACGTTCAAATATTAACATTTTATTTGGAACAGGTTTGGGAATTACTTTTGAACATTTACTTACAAAAATATCTTCATGGTTATGAAAAAGCTAGTTTTTAGTGTTTATTTGTAAAAATATGTCTATAACTTTTAATTAAACTGTAATTTTTTTTTTTAATTTGAAAACGAATTTGAAAAAATTAAATTCCTACAAACTCATAATCTTTTCAAACTCACATTCAAACGCCACCTAAATATTAAATAAATATTTATCAGAAGAAGAAACAACTGCACTAATTTTAGACAAAAAAAAAAAAAGGAGAAGAAGAAGAAAACAATAGTTTGAAATTCACCTTGGATGCCAGGAGAGTTGTGTAACACGTGTGATATCAAAACCGAAGGGATGATTGCCATTCGATGAAGATTTATGCCTGAAACAGATAAACAAACACACACACAAACAAACATTAATACTTCTTTTTCATCATATGAGAAAGTGAGGGAGATTTTTGGATTACTTGTTATGGAGAGTGGAATGAGAGGGAAGGGGCAGTAGTGAGGGGATGAACACAGTGGTGAAGAGAATTAAGAGGATACGAGGTGCCATTTTAATGAATTGAATAATGTGGAAGTTATTGATCTTGTTTGATACTTTTGTGTGTGTGTGTGTGTGTGTGAAGAAGTGAAAGAGAGGAGTGAAGAGAAGAAAACCAAGGAAGAGTGATATTTCAAAAGTAATAATAGAGAGGCGCCCACTTGATTTCGGCTTTGAAGATTTATAGGCTATTGAGGAACCTAAGAATCAGCAGTTATGCATGCAATTTCATTGGGAGTTGCCTTGTATGGCATTCACTCTAATGGGACCGTTTTGACAATTTTAGTTACACACAGTCTTTTCTGCAATCTAGAGATGATCTCTTAACCATCTATACACTCCAATAGTAGATTGTGTAATGTCCTCGAGGGTGGGTGGGTTTGGGGGTGAGGTTACAACATAGAAGAAAAAAGGGTAGAGATAGAAGGAGAAAAAGAAAGAGAGTGGGTGTCAGGCGAGGAGGATGACAGTAGCAGAGGGCGGTGGGAGGAGGGGGAGAGAGAGAAAAGAAGAAGAAAGACAAAGAGAGAGATGGGAGGGTGGCAGAGGGCGGCGAGGGGAGGAGGGGAAGGGCGGAGGAAAAAAGAAAATGGTTTAGCCCCCTTTAGGACTTATTTTTTATGGGTCTCTAACCCATTGTCCATTCAGGGCTTCTATGCTCAAGTTTCTGTAGTCATTTGGACTGGTTCTAAGGGCTTGTTGTCCCTACTTATGGTAGGGGATAATGTAACATTTTAGAACCTTTCCTGGTTAAATTCAAATGATAATGATCTGCTCCGGATACATAGTTCCTATAAAAAAAAGTCCCCCAACGCAGTCCCTTATCCCATTCAATTAGTACTTATGATTCAAAGAATATATGATTTAAATATTTAAATTAACTCGAGATATTTAGATAAAGTTGAACGATTCCATTATGAATTGAGTGTTTGACAATTCTGTGTACATTTGATGAATATTTTTTTTTGATGCATATGAACATTTGATGAATATTAATTGCATGGGCAGAAGAAAATTATCTATCAATAGCAATAATTGAGTGGGCTTACCAATCAAAAAAAAAAAAAAAAAATTGAGTGGGCTTTGGGGATGTACAGAGGTCCCCCACACTATATTTCCCTAATGCCTTGTTTGAAATTGATTTTGAGTTTTATTAAGGTTTTGACTATTAATTTGTACTTTTCTTTTGTCTAAAAGCATATTAATATTGGATTGGAGGAAATGTGGGGAAAGGATCTTTTCGCAAAATTAGGCTCCATAATAGATTTTTTTTTTCTACTATCAGCTCCCGTTTGGATCAATGTTAAAAAGTGAAATATTTCTAAACATAAATCCAAATGCATTTCAATATTTGGTTTTTCATACCCTCCAACATGTTTCAAGCTAAAAAATCCTACGGATCAATGTTTAAAAGCGAAATATTCCTAAACATAGATCCAAACACATTTCAACATTTGATTTTTCAAACCCTCCATTTTCATGGTAAATAATCCAAGGATTGAACAACTACCAAATCTATGGATTTAAAAACACTAGATTTTTAAGAATTTCAATGTTTGTTGTATAGGCGCGAGGAGGATTTCTTTCACATGGGGCTAAATTTGTATTAAGGAGTAGCTTCGTGCACTTCTTATATTTCAATAATGATTTTTAAGCCTCAAATAGTAAACCCCATTCCAAGCTCTACGAGGTGGTAAGATTGAATTTCCCATTTTATCCCTATATCTAATTTGAGCGCTTTTTGCTCCCTTTAATCTTGAGGTGGTTATATTCTTTCTCTTTTTAAAGTAATCAATTCAATTGGATACCACAAATTTGGAATTCTTTTTAAATCTTCGTCATGCCATAGCTGTTTCCATCCTCTGTCTTTCAGAAGACATTCTGAAATGCTAATAAATGTTTGATTTAATCTGATTGTCCTCAATCATCTCTCTCCCAAAGGTATCACATTCGATCTCTTCTTATAACATTCTATCCCTAATATATAAGGAAAACCTAGACCTCATCTTCAGAAGTTATCTATAAATAGTTTGTTGAAGTTGGTAGTTCGTTGGATGATGATTTTATATAGTAACTGTCAATTGAACTGGCATCTGGGAGACAATCTTTCAAATCTTGCACCCTTATTTCTCCCTAACTATACCTTAGCACGATTTACAATTTTTTTTATTCAGATTGATAGGTTGAAAAGAAAACAAATTATCGAATTTAGTTTTGGTGGGGATTGAAGGAGAAGAGAAGAATTACTCGATTTTTTTTTATTATTTGCGATCTAATTGTGGTGTGCGATTCATTCAGGTTAGGTATTTTCGATCTGAATAAAACATATTAATCTGATTTTACATTCATCTTTAAATCCTCATTTACACTTTTTTTTAGATCGAATTTAATTTAAATTCAGATATATGTCCACTGTATCTGGATTTTATATGCATTTTGTGTTTAAGTACGATTTGTATACTCATTTTTGTTGTTGCGTATGTGTATAATTATGCATATTGAGTCATTCAGCATATTTTTAGCCTTGTATGATCACTATTTAACTCATTTAGATTCAAGATACACTTTTATCTAATGTGAAATTGTTTAATTCAGATTACAGATACACATGTATCTGAATAATATATCCAGCCCAATTTGATGTTGTTATATTTGTTTTGATGGATTTGATTAATGCGTATCTAACTAATATTTAATTATTTTTGTCATGTAAATTTAAAGATTTTTATTAATCATCTAAGCAATGCTTCATTAGCATATAGATCATAATTGTTTCATATATTTTTCTAATGCATAATTGTATCTTAATATTTTATCTTAAAATTTGTATTTGAAATTTTTTGGATACATGTGTATCTGAAAAAACTAATATAGAACTGTATTTAAATCTGTATATGTATTTAAAAAAAATAATATATTAATCTGTATATGAAATTCTAATATATTCATTTGTATTTGTAGTTGTATCTAAAAAAATGGAGGTTGAGGTTGGAGGAGGTGGAGGCCGAAAGAAGACTCAAAAGGTATCCACCTCTCATATGATAGAGGGCGACGAGGGGAATCCAAGAGAGGAATCCAAAGGTGGTCGTCGAAAATGAGGAGGCCGACTGAGATGAATTTTTGAAGTGACGGATGCCGTAAGAGTTAAAGGATAAACAAAAAGGCATTTTTGAAAGAGTGTGAGAGGAGGCGGCGGTTATACAGTGCCTTTAATGAGGGATTTATTTTTGGGATTTTTAGTTTTAAATCTCCGTAAACTATATGATTTAGCTATCGATCTCTCACTTCTTCATATTTATGTTTTAGTCCCTACATTTACATGACATTTTCCTTTTTAGTTCCTGGGAGGGACCTATTTCTAAATTATTTAGTTTGCCTTTCAGTCCCTGGGAGGGACATGTTCTAAATTATCATTTGCATATGTAGGGACTAAAACTTAAATATGAAGAAGTGATAGATCGATCGCTAAATCCTATAATTTACAGGGACTTAAAACTAAAAATCCCTTTATTTTTTGGGAGTGAAAAACTTAAATATTAAGAAAGAGTAATATCTTTGCTCTTTTTACATTTTTAAAAAGTCAAACAGGAAACTAATCAGGTAATGACACCTATTGGCTTCTCAATAGGACTTATATTTTGGGCCCCATGTAACAAGACCATATTTTATGCTATCTGGACCCCATAAATTAATTGTGAGCCTCAATAGGTAGTACTCTCCTATTGATTCCCTATTTGACTTTTTCAAACCACAAAAAATGACAATGACAAGACTACCATTCTTATCATTTTAAAAATTGTTTTTAACTAACTATCATAATTGAATCCCAAGGGTGGCACAATTAAATTCTCTCCCCAACCTAATATTTTTCAAAAAATTTGAATTTTAGAGTTCTGATTTGGGTGAAACCATGCGAACGAAAAAAGGACATATTTGTTCCCACAATCGATACTTCAGTATCGTTTCTTTTTTTTCTTCGAAATAAACAGGTCGATTGTATCTGAAACACCGTTACTGCCTACTGAAAAAAAAAAGATCAACCACATGTTATCAATTAAGATACAATAATATATCTGAAAATTCAAATAAACAAATATGATCTACATGCTACTGAGAACTACACAAAAATTAATAAAAAATCTTTAAAATGCCAACAATAAACAATTAAATATTAACAGTTATACATTATTTAAATCCATAAAAATAATAAGCTTCAAAAAATGGGCTGAAATTCAAATTCAGATACAAATGTATCTAAAATTTGAATTAACAGATACATTAAAAAAATGGGCCGGAATGTTGTATTTTCCTGCTTTTGGGTATTCATTTTTTTAATCAATTGATGTCGAATGCCTATCATTTTCTTCAAAAAAAAAAAAAGTTTTATCGAACATATATGAAATCACCTAGCACAATATATAACACTATTTAATATATATTATATTATGAAAATACATATAATATTTGCATTCGTATGAGTATATATTTCATTTCATTTTTTTATTATTTCATCAACCAATTACATACTCCTAGAAAAAAAAATCAGAACATATGCAAGCTATAAAGACTATTGCAAAAAAATTGAGCATAACATTTTATATTTCTAAAAATATTAAAGTGACCCATTCACAACCAAGACTGCATCAAAGTTTTCGCATTGACCTATGGTAATAACATGACAAAACAAATGTTCAGCAATTCATATCAAATTTGAAAAGGGAAGCCAACTCAACCCATGTTATATACAACACTAAAATTGCAACAAAGGACTGGAACATCCGATCATCACTTTCCATGGAAGGATAAACTACGACGAGCAAACGCTGCAACTCTTTCGACAGTACCCAAGCGCCCCAGGAGAGCCGACCATGTAGAGTGGATTCTTTTGACATTCTCCAGACGCCGCCCATTGTGGACAGGATGCATCATCGTCCACACAGTCTCCACTGCGTCGTGGCTCTTGGCGTTCAAAGGACCTTACATGAATCCATTTTGTCGCTGACCATTTCTCTCCCTCGATAACGGGGCAGCTTTCATGCAAGCTATATTTATCAGTGGTTGCATCCGGATGCAGACTAAAGAAAAGCAAAGCATCCCCCTTTTGAGGTCTCACTGCAAGAGAGTATAAAAAAATTTAAAATTTTAGATACCAATGATCCAAGTTAGACCATACGGGGTCACTTTCGTGTCTATTGTAAGAATATAGCCTAGTCTATTCAATTATTTAAAAAATGTCAATATCCGCTTTGAAGTTTGAATCCATGTCCAAAATCAGAAATTATCAAATCTTCGATGGATATCAATGTATCCAATCCAAAAAATATCTTAATCCGACATATGTTGTAAAAATATTAATATTTCTACCATATACTATTCGAACTCAATTATCTTGGATGGCCAATCATAATCTTAAAAATTGAAATATCTATTGTGTGCTCTTTGTATAACCTTTTGAAGGAAGCGAGGAGTCTTAAGTCTCAATTCTGATTCTCTAATCTCTCTAATATATCACATCATCACTCAAGCTAGTATCAATATTTAGACAGGAAAATTATATGAAAATACCATATATGCCTATAAAAAAGATCCAAATTAGAATCTTAATATTTGTGTTTGAATGATTTGGGATAGGATACATATATTAAGGTATCCAATCCATATCCAATCGTTGACAGGCTTAAATATAGCGTAAAGCTTTTACATCAATGCATTTTATGTAGAAAGTAACTTAAATATGCAGGACATTTCTACCAATGCCTAACATCAGTCATCAGCGTGCTCAGAAATTCAATAGAACATTATTTACAGGTTTATATAGTAATTTGAGCTCATATAAATGCACACATATATTAGCTTGAATAAAAAAATAGAAAATGTAGACCTTTTTCAAATAAAACGACAATAATGCAATAGTAAAGATGTGATGTTTTCAATAGTAAACATTCCGAAACATAAGAGATTATCTTCCATTAAAAGCATCATCAACTCGTAAGAACATGCGACTACAGAAGTTTGTTTTGCATGCAATAAATCACATTTACGAAAGGATAGTAATTACCTGCATATCCTCCTTTGGCACAATCAGAATAGGAGTCATCCTTCATTTGAGAGTCTTTTGCCTGAAGATCATGGTGCTTGATCAATAAAAGGGATAACTCAAGAAAGAGAGTTCGAATGACTACACGGAAATTACCTCCGCATCGGGGAAGACAGTTTCCCCACCTTTCTGAATATTTGAAAGGTACATGAGTACTGTGGCAACCCGATGCCCCCCAAGTTGCTGATTGGCTTTGTCATGGAAGTAGTCGAAATGTGGCTCATACTTCTGTCCATTCTCATAGCGTAGTACTTGAATCGCTTCACCATTTTCTGATCCATCATATGGTGTTATAAGTGTATGAAATGAATATTACGAAGATAACAAGGAAAAAAAGGCAGAAAATTACCTACTGGAAGGAAGGTCCAAGTAGCAATCCTGGACTCAATTCTTGCAACAATATCATCCTTCAAAAGCAGATAAACGGATACATAAACTTCCATTGCTAACCATTAATAATATTCTTGAAGTGATCATCAACATAACAAATTCTCCGGTAGAAGATATGGGGGTTTTCTGTATGTCCATATTACTTAATTAAAATCAAGAAACATAAATTTTTCCTCAAATTTGGACATGCATGTGATTTTCTGCAACCAAACTTTGCATGTTAATGAGTTTCAAACTTTTAGAAATCTAATCATACAAAGATGCAGAATAGGCACCCACTTAAACACAAGACAATATAAAGTTAGACAATCTGCCCTATAGACAAAATGCCCCAATAGGTGGTCTGGCTCTTGGTTTTCTTGTTTTCTGGATGCAGGGGGGAAACGGAGTGATATATTATAAACAATCCAATAACCACACGTTATCATAGCACAGCACCAAAATGGAGGGCATTTATCATGATAATGTTTCCTCAAAATTTTGAACACCCAACCATAGAATCACCCATTACAGTTCTACGCCAAAACCCTTTTTTTTATCAATAACGAAAAAGAACACCACCAAGTTTACTATCTGGTCGACTCCTCTAACATTTGGACCACTCAACCACCCTTGACATAACCTCAAAACCGTAAATAGTTTATCAGAGCCTTCATACCTTATAAGTTCAAATAGGCACCAAACAACTAAATGAATGCAAATAAATAAATTTGGTCCAGCAAAACTGCATATTCATCTGTCTAAAGTAAAAATTGCAACACCAGACTTCTATAACAAAATCAATGTCCTCTGGAACAATTCAAATGGCATGTTTGGATGGAGAATAAGGGAGGGTACAATCAGGGATAAGATGGAATACGGGGTTTAAGGCTGTTTGGATAGCTGGAATAAATGAGAATATATATACCAGAATAATATATGGTTCACTGTCAAAACAATTGTCATCATTTTTTCAACTTTTATAAATCTTTATCTACACCTTCTTCACATTTTATATAAGCAACAAAAATTTTATTATTACATTTCCCAGTGAGAATAAATCAAAATACAATCAAACAGAAAGTCACTTTATTCTTATTTATACTATAACAGTCATAAATCATAGAATAACTTAATTCTCTATCCAAATGGGGGCAAAGCATTTTTGTTTCCAAACTTCACTTGGACTTTAAGAACAAGTCTAGAAGTTCAAGATGATGCTACTCTGTTGAATATTTATCGTTTACATTTCAGGATGTTGTATAAGAAAATTTTGCCTTGTAAGATGCATCAGTTTTTTAGCTAAAAGAATCAAACACCTAGTGAAAGTGAACCCAGACAATGTAGTCGAAAGAAAGACTCAAATTGCAAACAGCAGAATCAAAACATAGAAGAGAAAAGATGAAAATTCTTTAAAAATGGCACTGTCATCTTCAACACCGCAAACATGTGTGATATTGGACATTGAAAAATAAAGCAAGTAAAATGTAGTCAGCATCTGTAGGTTTTTTTAATTATAATTGGGGGGGTGGGGGGGGGGGGGGGGAGGGGGGAAGATTCTTGTCTCCTCATCTCCATGGATGTATACCAATAGAAAAAGGAAAAAACATTCTTCTTTTGAAGAACAAGGAAGTTGTGGCATCATGAGCATGATCATTTATTGCCTATAAAAAATATCAATTTGGACGATTGTGGGGAGATGGAGAAGCATCTCCAATTTGGAGACGCCGCAAGACTTGAAACCAAGCATAACTAGAAACTCATCCTCGAGGGGGTCGTCAAAAAGAATTTTGACAGTGCCTTGCAAGAATAGAAATTTTGTCAAGGAATCACTGTGGCAGGCTTTATTTAATGTTGCTAATCCATTGGGAACCAAAGAGTCAAATGAAGCCAAAAATCAATATCTGCTACATAAGCTAGAGGAGAAGGGGATATTTGATAAAAACACTACTTTTAAAGGGGACTAAAAAACAGTGGTGAATTTGATGCAAAATGCAAAGGTTGGAACATGAAGATTTCTAGATATCCTGGACAAGATTAAGGAATGCTTAATGCTACCATCATCCAATCTACAAAGAAGCAAATAGAGGGACCGGCCTCCAAGCCAAACAAGTAGCTGTAATGACCGAGAGTTTGGAAGGAGGATGATATTGATTTACTGTTTTTTTTTCCTTGGTTTTCTTTTAAGTTTTTTTCCTTTTGTCCTCCGCACTTTTGCTTTTGTCCAATATCTTATAATATTCAATTTGTTTAATTTAATAGATTTAATATTTGAATGTGAGAAATAACAATCTAGTTATGATTTCTTATTTCACATAATTACATATCAAACCTAGTTAACTTCTGACAGAATTTGTAATTATTTCCAAAATTTGAAGATTTATGATATGATTCATTTTGCGGGAAATCCCTAAACCTTCAGAACATTGATACACCAAATTATATATGAGAAATATATTCATGTTCATAACTAAATATAACACAATTCATTCATATAAAGCTTACATGCCCAATGGATGGATTTGCATGATGAAGCCTGCACAACATCTATAAATAGTGTCCTTGATACAAAAGAATAATCTGAGTGACCACCAGTGAATTTCATGTAGATTTTTGAGAAACCATTTCACAATGCAAGTATGCAACTACTCACTAGTATAATTCGATATCTTGTAAATGATATATTATTTGAAAATATAAAAGAGTGGGAGACAGATTCTTCTGTGCTACATAACTGCATATTCAATACAATATTTATATAAGCTTTAGCATATATTGTTCATAATTTTGACACAGAACAAAGTATGTGCTGAAAAATTGGTGTGATCAAACTCACCCGCCATGTTCAATGTAATCTAATTAAATTAAAGATGAATCCAATACAATTCATCAAATAAAAGTCAACCAAATCCAAGTCCACCAATCTTGCCTATGCAATTGACAATGACAGAAAACCCAAAAAGAAAAACAAAACAATTGAAACAGTCCACAATCAAAATTAAGTCAATAGGCTTAATTCTACCTGGTGCTTGTTGAGGAACATGCCCGAGCTCGTCCGCACCTGACTCGCGATGCTCTTTCCCGATTCATTGTCCGCCACCATCGATTTTTCCAGCTTGTCTCTTGCCTTCTCTCCCAAAAAACAAACAAACAAATCAACAACCATCTCAATTACAAAAATAAATAAATAAAAAATGACTAACCAGTTCAATGAGGTGGTCACATTCATCATGGGAGAGGAACCCCTTGTACAAGAAAGCCCTACACAAATAATAAAACCCACAATTTAAAAATCAAGTGAAAGAATCATATCAAAGAACATCAGAAAGAATGACTGAAAAATCCACCTTGGATGCCAAGAGAGCTGGGTGACACGCGTGGGATCGAAACCAAAGGGACGATCCCCACCCGATGAAGATCTATGCCTAAAACAACAACAACAACAACCATTAGTTTGTCTTTTTTGGGGTTGGTGTGTATTGGAGGGGGGAGAGAGAGAGAGTTACTTGTTTGGGTTGAGCCAAGTTGGGAGCTGGATGGAAGAATGTGTGGGGTGGAGAAATGAGATGAGGAGCACAATGGTGATGGGAATGAGGGTAGAAGGAGCCATCTTTTTAGCTTTGAAGATTGGAAAAACACAATATAAATCTTTGGATGTTTGGATTTTTAAAGTGGAGATGTGAAAAAAAAAACTGTGGATTGTAAAATATGTATTAAAAAAAAGAGTAACAGAGGCGCCCACCGGTTTCTGAAAGAGTCAAGGCGTCGAAAGAACTGAAGGAAAGGTCTAAAGAGTGTTGGACGGGGAAGGAAGCCTTTTTAATTAAGTAATTTATTTTTTGTATTAATTTTTTCTCTCCGGGTTGGTGTGGAAGAGGAGAGGGTTTTATTGCTTTGAATGCGTGCGTGTGTGTGTATTCATTTATGAGCTGGAAAAATTACGGACGACTGGGTGCTCATGCTTGACTCGGTTGGATCTCGTTCAAGCTCATTCGATTAGATAAATCAATTGAGTTTGAATAATTTTTAAAATTTTGTTGTAATAGAGTTAAAATCGAGTTTATACGAGCTCATTTCGAATTTAATTGTTTAGTGATGATTTTTTAATATGATTATCTATTTTTGACATGTTATCTGTTTTTTACATGTTTTAATTGTTAAACAAACTTTTTTTGAGTTAAATAAGAGTTAAACGAGATTTTTTTTGAGCTAAACGAGCTTGAGTTCGAATTTGCATTCGAGCTCTTTTTGCAAATGAGTCGAGTTGGAACACAAAATTAAGTTCGATCTTGAACCGAGACGAGTCTAATTATAAACGAACTGAACTTAAATATGTCAAAGCTCGGCTCGCTCGACTCATTTACCACTCTTAAACTTAAGCACCATTAATATCAAATTACACAGCCTGTGAATCGAACTACATAGTCAATTGTTTGGTACAGTGTCACTCTCTGTGTAGTTTGATTGTGTGTAGTTTAATTCATAAACTTTGCAGTTCTATATTGATGATATTGATGGTATCAAACTTAATTGGATCCGGGCTCCTTAAAAATAAATATGCTGACGAGCTTTGGTATCAAGTATTTAAATTTAGAGCTTGTATGCAATTATGGAAGAAAATCTAGTATAAATGCATATGATCAAAACGATGATTTTTATTTATTTATTTATTTATTTATATATAAGGGGTCTTTACTTTCATCCCATGATAATTATATCACATTAAAAAGTTATGTGGGTGGGGAGGTGAATAAAAGACAAAAAAAAGAGGGAAGGAAACTAAGGTCCCCATTTGGCTCGAGGCCCAAAAGCCCAGCCCCCTTTTGTGGGGCACAATAAAATAAATAAATTATATGTAATTTATTTTATTTTAAGTTGAATTATACAAATTATTAACATTTATGTAGGTACCAACCTAGTTCGGTAGTGATTCAATTTTTTAAGTAATTAATTCATTTTATACTTTATATTTGAGAATTCAATTAATGTAAATATTTTTTCTCAACATCATACCTTCAATTTTATGTTATTTTAATATTTATATATAAATGATTAACTTAATATTTAAAACTCAAAAGAAATAACATGTTTAAAATCGGAGTCCCTAGGCCCGCCTATGAGGAGGGCCTGATCCTGTTTATTTGACCGCAATCAGGCCCGGCCCGGGCCCGCGAGCCTAAGCCAGCGGCATAGGCTATTCTTTTAGAAATATGTATTCTAACTGCGTAGGCTAAAAGTATAAATGGATGGAGCATTTTTTAAATTTCAGTCTCAAGAGTTAAATCGGAAACATTTTTAGAGTAACAACTCATATTTATATATTCAATTGTAAATATATAAATGAAAATTTATTATTATTTTTTAAAATTCAGCTGATGCACATTACTAATCTAGTATACATGCAACATGTGAGTTCAATTAGATTTTGATTTTTGAATTTTAATATTTATTGTTGGCCAATGGTGTAAACATTATTATTAGAGGATTTGAAATTAAGGTCATAAGATTTTTTTTTTTCGTTACAAAGACCCAGATAGGGTGACACAGTGTCACAGTCCCAACATGCAAAGACAAGTCTACGACTAGTACTGGCTCATAGGCCATAAACTTGTAGGTGCAAGCCTATAGTAAACAAACCAGCCAACACCAGGGGGTTTAAAACATATTTTGGTTCTCCTTGTCATCAACAAGGCTAGAGCCCTGGCATTCCCCTTGAAAGGGGGTGTCACTTACCAAATGGTCAAAACCATTAGGACAAAGTCATAAGAATTTTAAGGTTAAATTTTCTGGGCTTCAGTACATGAAATGTTGGGTTATAAACTTATAATGTCTATCTGTGAGGTTTGATAGATACTGAGAACCTAGTTTTGAAATGAAGAGAACGAGTTCTTGACAAGATATCACAGTGGCCTCTTTGAAATAAAATAGGGGATCCAAGCAAAAAATAAAAATTAAAAAAAGGTTCTTCTGATGTCTCTTTAAGTAAGGGCTTCCCACCTCTGATATCGTTTGTTTTGTTTATGTTTGTATTTTGGGCATAATTTTTCTAATATAAGGACACATGTTTGTTGTATTCTTAAAAAAAAGGCAATCATGTCGGAAGAAATATGAATTCTGTAACATAACCCAGTTTGTTTGATGAGAACCCCTCATCCCCCCTTATAACAATAGTGTTTAGGTCCCGTTTGACACCGATTTAAAAATGTGATTATGTATAAAACAAATTCTTTTTTAAGTTTATTTTTTTGTTTTTTTAAAAAATACTTTTTGTACTAAAAGCTTAAACAGATTTTTTAAATCAAGCATGTTTTTTTTTTGAACTGTTTGAAAACACGTTTATTTTTATGGTTGGATTTGGTTGGATTGGGTTGTGGTTGGACAAAAAGCGATGGAAAGAGTGTTGTTATACACTTTTTTTTTAGCATCAATAACAATCTTATATACCATGTTAGTATCATAAACTCATATTATCGAACTGTATATCTCATTTGAAAATTTTCACATTTTTTAATAAATGGATTAATGCAATTTTTAGATTATACCTTCATTTTTATAAAACATTATTGATTCGTTGCCCATGTGTGGGTAAATAGTAGATGTGGAACATGGTGGAATAAACCTAAAAAATCTATTTACTTGTAAAAAATAAGTGAATATAGCTATATCAAAATGAATGAAAATAAATTGATATTTATGTTCTAAGTCTCATTTGAAATTGTGTTATTCACTTAGGGCCCGTTTGGAAGTGAGATTGACCAGCGTCTGCGTTGTTTAATCTCATGAAACGCCAACCTCACTTCCAAACAGCCCATGGCGTTTTTTAAGCGCATAAAACATGTTTGTTTTTACTGTGTTAAATTACCTACTTTCAAAACACCTCAAAAGAATGATTCGCCGAAGCCGGAGAGAAAATGCAACAAAAAAAGAGTGCATTTACCATCCTATCCATAAACTTTGCAAAGTATTGACATAATCTGTCCCAACACCATTTTTAAAACCCTAGTCACCCATTCACTTCTCATCCGCCGCCCCCCTTTTCACTCATAAAGGGGTCTCCACCATCGCCAACCCACCAGATTCATCCCACCTGTTCAAGCGAGGTTTTTACCCACGCCGATTTGTTTTATTGATTTGTTCTTCCTTGGGTTTCTGAAATGCAAAGTGATTGTGGTGGATTCATCTTCTAAGAAGCTAAGGTTTTTGATCTAAACTAACAAATTAGAATCTGATCTCTTCCTTTTTTTACCATGTAAACGGAAATAAAAAGAAGGGTTGATTTGTTCTTTTGGATTGATTGGTTGTGATAAATGGGTTTTTCCGGTTCTTCTTTTAGAAGTGTTACTAGGGACATATTTGTAATCCTTCAATCTTCATAAGTCAAACGCAAGATGGAGCCAAACATCCCTATTTCATGTGTCATCAGTGGTGAGAAAGCGAGACATTCCACGCTCTTAAATGAAACACTGCTTATGTGAAACGCAAGGGTGTGAAACACACATCCAAACGGGCCCTTAATCTATTGCACTTGTATAAAAGAGGCAGACATCAAATCACCTGTCATTATCCCTTATAAATTAGGAGGACTCACATATCAAATTATTTTTTCATCTTTCATAAATTCTAATATATATCTTATTCACCATGGTCAACAAAATAACAAAAACTTTATTATTACAATTCTCAACTAGAATAACTAAAAACACAACCCCCCAAACATAGGGTGCTCTTGATAGTTATATCAGGATAGATAAAAATACATGTTGAATAAACAATTTTTTGTTTGATTACTTTTTTGTTATTCTTATTGGGAAATGTAAAAATAATTTTTTTATTTTTGGTTCACTTTGAATAAAGTGAGAATAAGTGATGAATAAGAGATGGATAAAAGTTTATGATTTTTTAAATGACAATTATATTCTCGCATAAATTGTTTGTGTTTGAGAATTAATTTATAAAAAGCGATAGGCGTTAGTTGGGCAGTTGAACAGCGACTAAGAATTAATTAAGGATTAATCGATTACTTTTTAGAATAATAAATATAATACATTGACGTGTGCATATAATAATAATAATTTTATATTACAAAAATAATAACTAAGTAACATCAAAATAAGATTAATAATATAAGCATAATAGGGATAACATAAAAAATTAATTAATCAATATATAATATATAAAATAACTTAATAGTTTATTAATCAACTGTGGGTTAATCGAAAAAACAGCTAGGTGCTAAGCATTGTGGGTTGAGGTCACCTAGGCCAAGGTGTGAGATTTTTTAGACATTGTTTCAGGGGCGAATAATTATCAGACATTATCCTAATTTAACTAAACATAATTATCAAAATTTATTCTAAATAAATAAATAATTTTTTTAAGCTATTCTTCTATATTCCTCCATATTCTCTATTCATGTTCAACCCCAAACGGGGGGTTTAAACCCACTTTTGCGTCACCCAGGAAGTGGACGGATCACCTAAGAGAGGAAATGTATCTTTACACCACTGGGCCAAAGGCCCAAGGAACATGGGTAGTGTATAATATTACGAAAGGACAGTGTTACATCTATCACCATTTTCAAACTTAATTCCAGATTAGGTGTGTTTTAAATTTTTTAATTTTTTTAAAAATATATATACCTCATCTAATGAGATACATGTTTTTATGAAAAGATGAAAATGAATTGTATAATGCTTTTATAGAAAATGTAAAAAAATTCTTTTGAAACATATGCATTGTTAACATGAGCATATGTATCGTTCATTTTGTATTGACACATATAGAGTTGGAATTGGAGTTGAAAATGGATCTGAGTGTAACATCGTCCATTAGAAAAAAAATATATCCAACCCCCTGACCCCCATTACAACCTCAATTGCAGTTTATACCGTTTTTAAATCATACATTCTCCCTTTGAAGTATATACTGTTATATGAAATAATGTATACAGGGCCGTCTCTTTTATTAGGCCACTTAGGCAATTGCCTAAGGCCTCCAGATGCACAAAGACCCCTTAATTTTTTTTATTTATAAGTAGGTCCACATGTTAGCTAATAATAACTTAACACCTTACAAAAAAATTATTTATTTTTCAAAAAAATTAATAGTCATTTTGATATAGTTAAAAAATAACCAATAAAAAATTGATAATATCATATGATACCTAAAAGATAGCAAAACAAAAAAACTACATAACCAATAGGATTTAAAGTTTTTTTGAATCCCAAAAAAATTGGAATATGAAAAGGTGAGGCCTAAAAAAGTGTTATTGTTTTTCAGACTCTTTTATCCTTTTCAATATATTCATTCTTTATTTCAAAAAAACAATTCTTCTCACTCTATTTTTTCTTTATATAAAAAAACCTCTTGACTTTCTGTTTGTTGTACACTAAAAAAAATTATGTGGTGTAGACAACAAGGAATAAAGTTTTTTTTAATTTGAATCAAATAAAAACTTACATATAAAAACTTCATTAATAATTTTGCGGTCCAAAAAACTAGAAAAATGATTTTTAATTAAAAAAATTAATAATTTAAAAGTAAAATAAATATTAATTGCCTTAGGCCCCATAATATATTGGCCTTGAATGTATATACTGAGATACAATAATATCTTTTTTTTTAGTTGAAAAAATAAAAAAAATATACATTATTATAGAAGTTATATACTATGATAGCACAATATATATTGAACTATCATAGTGTATCAGGCAACAAACAGGACTACGTGTATCAACACTCATAATATTATACACGGTCTCATTTGTAGCCCGCATGTGTTTTGATTTTTTTTATGTATATACTTAATTAAAGAAGTATATTTTTTATTTTATAAAAAAAATTGAACATTAGTTTGGGGTGGATGTTTTGTAGCCTTTTTTTTTTTACGGTTATTATGCCACTGACGCATTATATAATAATATTAATTAACATGATTTATACTCCACTATCTCAATGTATGCTTCATTGAAAAAAAGATTACATTCAACTCATATAAACATGCATTTTATTTTTTATAAAACTTATATATTTTAGGGGGGAAATCAAAACACACGCAAGCTACAAAATAATGTTAAACGTGTCATTTTTTCCTTAGTAAAATTATCACCCATTGCAAGTGGTACAAGCCACAAGGGGATGTCTCCCCTCCTAAGGGGGCTTGTTGGTTTCCTAAATGAAAAAAAAGTGGCTATAACCCATTTGGAGAACTTGTTGGATTTATAAATGAAAAAAAGGGTGAAAGATACACACAGCCCATTGCAGCTAAGTCTGTCAACGGGTTGGGTCCGGATCGGGTCGGGGTAGACCCAGACCCGACCCATGACAGGACCTGGCAGATCCTGAACATGTGTTCCTAGACCCGGACCCGTCGGGTCTCGGGTCGGGTCAGGTCCGAACCCGACCCGAGGAAATTTAATAAAAACAAAAAAAATTTAAACTCATGAATTTGTTTGTCTTATCATTCTATTAGAAAATTTTTGTAATAAAGCATTAATTATTATTGAACTTTCTAAACTGATGTCCTAATACTGTGTTTGAACATATTTTTGTACAATTCAAAAGAAGTGAATGAATTACTAAACAACATTCAAAGTAAACATAAGTCTAAACAATATAACAATGAATTAAAAGGGAGAACTCATAGTTATTTGTGTCACAAAGTAAACAATAAACATTTATACTTGTAACTTATGGATCAACTAATACTAATATTCTTGTGATATATGAGTGTATATTAATAAAACAGTCGGGTCTTGAGTTCAACGGGTCGGGGCGCGGTGGACCCGGACCCAACCCGTTTGTATGTTCGGGTCTAAATCGGGTCGGTACAAACAGGTCGGGTATATTACATGTGTAATCGGGTCCGGGTCTGGACCCGACCCGTTGACAGGCCTAATTGCAGCCCCAATGACAGTTTCATTCTTTTTTTTAATCATACACTTACCTTTTGAAGTACATGTTGTTATATGAAATGAAGTATATACCGAGATACATTAATATATTTTTTTATAGTGAAAAAATGAAAAAATAAATTGGGTCATATACTATGATAATGCAGCATATATTACGTTATCATAGTGTATAAGACTATGAAACGAGCTGTAGAAAGGACTGCGTATATCAGCACTAAAAAAAAGTGAACCTATGACGCATGAGCACCGTTATATTTAGTCCCATATATCCATTTGCAATCACTGTAATAATGTATATATCTCATTAAAAATTTATAAAACACCTTATAAACAGGTCTATTCAATTTACTGTAGTGTATATCTTATTTTTTCATGAAAATATATACTCATTAGATGATATATACTATTTTGTAAATAATATAATAAAAAAAATACAAATTGCATTTATGAATTGAGTCTATCTAATATTTTCTATGGCTCACTGTCTATTTTGAGAGATGAGATCTAATTAATGATGAATACTATCATTACATGTTAGTCTCTAATTAAATAATGATATGTGTCTCATCACATGATAAATATGTGAAATTTTAAGATAATTCAAGAGAAATGTTAATTTATAATTAACAATTGATATGAACTGATGAATGAAAAACTGGTTGAATCCAAACTCCAATTTTGAACCAACCCTGGCCCCAAGGCTCGTATTGTACTATTGTAGCAGTTTGTTGTGCTTTATGTTAATTTGACTGTGCATTGTTGTTGTGCTTTATGTTAATTGACTGTGTACCTGTTTACCAAAGGAATAATAATTGTCACCCTTTAAAACTGACCTTATTCATTCTGACCCAAATTTTTAATTTTTCTTTTCACAGAGATTCCAAAATTCCAAACTAATCAAAGATCAGGCTGTACTTGTTTATACCACAAATTAAGGTGTTAAAATTCCTCTGTAAATTTTGTAATAATAGCTCTACTGTGTGTATGGTTGGGTCTGTGTGGTCGAACTGAACAGTACATGCACGTACACTGTTGGGTGGGCATATTAATTTCGATTACCTTCATTTATAGAATTGACATAATTAAACTCTCTCTCACTAGCATTTTCTGTGTAATAAATCAACTCCCATGCGTCACATCTTGCCTTTTTTTTCTTTTTCTTTTTATCTTTCTTTGCATAAAAGGAAACCTATACATGAAAGCAAGTACAAAATAGGCAGGTGGAGAGGGTGGGGGAACCTTGACCCATATTTTGTTGTTAATGAACGTTCTTACATTAAGTTACTTTTGCAATATTTTTTATTTTTTATTATAAATAATAACATTCAATTTAGTTATTAGAGTTTAAATTTTACTTTTTATAAAAACACAACTAGAATTGTGATTGAGTGAAATATTTTTTCTGTTAATCGCAAATAACTCTGTTCATTTTACGGTCTTCGCCTGAATAATACATTTAATAAAATCATTTAATGCATATATGTATCTTATTATGTTAGTCTGTATTCTGTTAACGAAGAACCTGAAATTTCAATTTTGCTTTTTGTATTTTAGGAGTTTTTTTTTTTATAGGGAAAATAACTAAAAAAGTCTTTCAAAAGTTAGAAATACCCAAATCAGTCACTTTTAAAAATTATACCTAAAAAAGTCTCATTTTAAAATTTTAGAAACACAAAAGACTAATTTACTCTTATGTAATTAGATCCTTAATACATTTAACTTCTTTTAGCTTTGTTAAAATATTTCACCCTCTTAATTTTATTAATATATTTCACACATTTTCATGTAATTCAATTTTTTTATTGTAAATTCTTTGTGATTAGATGGATTTTTTGAAATATGTACCAATATAATTTGAATTTTTATGATGAACTCCATTAAATATTGATGTTTTTTTTTAAAATGGATATGTACTAATGATATCATAATAAATAGCTAAAAATAAAAAATATGAATAAAGATTTAGAATATTAAAATATCATATGTTGCATTATGACACAACATATATTTAAATTACATATTATGATTATACGCAATGAAAAATGATAAACAATATCATGTAAAATATATATGAAAACATATAGTATGATTGATTTTCATTATGTATAGAGAGATTATTGTTTTGCAGGAAAAATATGTTTTTAGTGTGAAATAAAGAGGGATGTTAAATATTTAATTAGATAAGGGCATATTAGTCTTTAGTGTTTTCAAAACTGTAAAATGAGACTTTTTTAGGTATAATTTTAAAAAATAGCTGATTTGAGTATTTCAAACTCTTATAAGAATTTTTTGATCATTTTTCCTTATTTTTTTTTAACATAACGGGGATATAATAGTAAAAACATGATGGTCAAGTTAAAACACACTTCGTATGTATTTTAAAAAGAACCTAACATTTTTATTGATTCCATTGGTCAAGGCCACAAAGTGCATGATAGTCCACAAAAATTCCTCTCATATAGCCAAGGTTTGTGGACCCAAAATCTGGTCATTACAAACCAAAGCCAAAGTATGTTACTCGATAATATATATATATATATATATATATATATATATAGAAATACTTACGTACGGTCGTGTGGTCGCGATCGCGGGCCGTCCGATCACGGGTCCATCGCATCCAACGATCGACATGATTCGCACCCGATCGTCCGATGCGATGGACCCGTGATCGACGGCCTGTGATCGCGGCCGCACCGACCACACGACCGCACATAATCACTTCCCTATATATATATATATATATATATATAAAAATGAAAAACTCACCTGTATAACTTTCTTTCAAAAAAAGAAAAGAAAAACTAACAAACAAATTAAAGTGAAACAAGAATCCTTTCCCACCTATAAAGAAAAAGCCTCTTCTTTCCCCCCACACCTCTCTATAACAATAGATATATACAAACAACCCTTAACACACACATTGCTGGCCCTTCAAGTTCTCTCCTCCCACATTTTTCTTCTCTTCATTGCATGTAAAAACATCATCATCATCAAGTCTTAGCTTGTGTGATGGGGAGCTTAAAAAGTTGGATTAGATTCTTAGTGGTTGTGTTGTTTGTTGGTATTTTGTTCTTTGGGGCTGTAACAAGTGAAGGAAGAAGAACAACATCAGCATCGACGACGAGCATGAAAGGCGGCGGCGGCGGTTTCGAACACTTCAGGGTGAAGGGAAGAGAAGGATCAGTAGTTCGGTTTCAGTCAGGTCAGGATCTTAATTTTGTGAGCAAGAGGAGAGTCCCCAATGGTCCGGATCCTATTCACAATAGGTTAGTATATATATATATGTTGCTTTAAATGACTCTTTTCATTTATACATGCTAAGATATTTTATCTATGATCAATGCATTAGTGAAAGGGAGTGATCCAAACTGATGCATGATTACATTTTTTTATCACATGATCAGGACCTTTAGTGAAATATTATTTTGTTATCAGGTTTGGATTCATTGTAACTCAAGTATCTGTTTGACAATTCTTCATTACCATATATCTGTTGTGAAAAAAATTCATCAGTTGTTTTTCTTAACACAAAAATGGCTCGGTTTTTAAGATTATTAAGATATCAAAAAAAGAAGAGAAGAGTATTTCCTTTTCTTTTACACTGAACAATGCAAGGTAAGATAATCTAGTAGAGCCATCCAATTTTGAATAACTAATAAAGTGTTTCATTGGTAAAAATAATAAAAGTGACATGGCTCATGCAAACTGTAGTGACCATCTTTTGAAGTTTCTCTTGGTCCAATACAGTATTTGTTATTAAATCAAGCTATTTTTTTTTAAAGATTAAAGCAGTTGTTCCATCACAAAGATTGTTCATGCTAGTTTGCTTTAGTTTTTCTTTTTTCTTCCCAATACTGGACTCTCCATGGGCCCAGTGTCATAGGTTTCAGCATATTGTTTCACTTTGATTTATATATGCTGTTCAAATCAAAAGAAAGAGAAAAAGAAAAAGAAACACTTTTCACTTTTGTCATTAGAACTAGCTCAATTTGTGCTTATCCTCCCACTTTAGTTGTGTGTGTTCAAATGTGCCAAAGTATATCACATAATTAGACACCACTAAGTGAGATGTTGGTAGCACCAGAGCAGAATGGTCAGTGCAGTGGATTTAGGTCATGAAGGTTCAGCTTTTATTAGCTTTTTAGAGTCCTGCAAATTCTATATTGAGGGTTCAGGGCTATAAGGAGCATTATTTATTTTTCTGAAAGACAAGCTTCATTAATTAAAAGGGCATACACATCTGAAAAAGGAAAAGAAAAATGATAGTGTGGGTGTCCAGAGTTTTTGTAAGTTGTAGTTGTACATGAGAGATATAGCCATTCCTATGATGACATGTGGCTTGAATGTCATTGTTTAATTTTTTTTAAATAATATACGTCATTTAATAAAATAGATACTTTTATTTTAAAATAATATAATGTGTATGACATATTGTATGATCTCACTTATAAAAAGTGCAAGTGTGAATTTTTTTTCTAATAATATATATATTTCGTTGGATAGCAACATTGGTATATAAGATTGCAGGAGAGTGTCCATGGTACACATATTGATACCTCTTTCTCTAATTTGATTGACTTCATTGCAACATCTGAGGTTAAATTTTGGTGGACAATCAATAGATTAGGGTGGGATCTTACATTACGAATAAAAAAAGATTTATTCTCTAATATTTATTGGATATTATTCAAAAATATCTATAATTGATGATTTACAGGAAAGCAGGGAGGTCTGGGCAACGACCTGGACGAGCATAGCAGCAGCCAGTGGAGGGGAGGGGTTGCTTAAAGAAACCTCAACCATTGGAGGTGGTAAGAACTACGCGTAGTGTAAATCATCAAGTACATAAATTTTGCTTCCGGAAAAGATGGAGAGAGGGATCCGTGAATGGATGAGATCTAGTCAGTACTGACCACATTAATTTTATCAGTCTACGATGAGGGACTAACACGTGTCTTAACCCCCTCATTGGAGACTGACAAAACCAATAGGATCTAGCATTGGCTGTACTGAAGCTCATCTCATCTGTGGCCCTTGAAAGAGGTACAAATCTTACTTTGCCAAGAAGGTATCCACTTTACAAGATGCTGTTGTGTTGGTGCTGGTGGGTGACTAAAGAAGCCAAGGCAGGCCTTCCCTCGAATAAAAGATATATATACAGCACACATGAATACTGGGAAAGATTTGGAAAACCTTTGGTGACATTTGAGCAGTGCATGCATTTCTTTGTTTTGTAGAGTGAGAGAGGAAGAGAACCCTAATATTGTATATTCTTATTTTGAGAGATATATATATTTTGGGAATCTAGCTTCTATTTTGAGAGAGGTGTATGTATGCATTTCAATACAAGTAAATACTATTAAAAGAATGCATCTATATATGCATGGAACAAAGACCAAGATATGTTCTAGTAAAGGTCCCAGGGGTGTTCTATCAGATATATTGTACGAGAGATGGAACATGGACATTGTACAACAGTCCCTACCAATCAACCAAGCGCTTCTTCTTCTACTACTTTTTTTTATTATATGTTTTTATTTTTGGGTTTGTAACTTGTGATCTTTGGATGTCCTTCGAGCTAAAGCAGTTCCCATTTATAATTGGTTTTTTTTATTTTTAAGTCCCCACAAATCATCATATTTAGTGATCGATCCCTCACTTCTTCATATTTAGGTTTTAGTCTTCAAATTTAAATGATAATTCCTTTTTAGTTCCTGAGAGGGACATATCTATAAATTATTTAGTTTTCTTTTTTAGTTCCTGATAGGGACTAAAAATGAATTATCATTTAAATCTGGAGACTAAAACCTAAATACAAAGAAGTGAGGGATCGATAACTAAATACGATGATTTGTGAGGGTTTAAAGATAAAAAACCCTTTATAATTTGTATGTAGTGTAAAATATATACTCTATTGGTGGAGTGCGTATTCTAATTAATAGTACAATATAATTCACCAATGCAGTGTAATGTTGGATTAAATTTCATTTATTTTATTTTTTGAAATATATTGATTTATACAAAAACAACTCCAAATTAAACATTCCAAACTGCCAAGTCTTTGGTCCAATTCAAACTTTGCATGGGGATATTCATGCAAGTGATCTCTTTTGTAGTAACCCATCACAACTTATGATAGTATTATTATTAATAATACAAAATATAAGTAGCTATGAATACAAAAGCCAAGAATAAAGGAAGAAAAGCAAAAACTGGCTTTGCTTTTTTCCCCCTCCTCTAGCTTTTCCTCTTTTTATTCACCCGACTTTACTTCTTTTCTTTTGTTTTAACCTTGAAGGGATGGAGGTGTGAAAACAAATATATAACGTTCATTTATTTCAATGAAAGTTTTTACAGGTAGTACGTTATTATTATTGTATTTTTTTTTTATATATAGACCTTGTAGGTGATTACAGACTAAAAGATGTGGACAGGGTCTAACAACTACTAGAAATAAAGGGTTGTTGGCACTTTTATGTTATGGTATGGTATTTTATGAACCTGAAAATTGTGTGCATATATATGGTCACAACTAGGGGTTGGAAACGGGCAGGGCCTGAGTTCAGGTCCACAGGACTCAAATTTAAACATCTTATTCTTTTTTATTTTTTAATTTTAAGTTATTCATTTGTATATAATATTAAAATAACATAAAATTTAAAGTATAATGTTAAAAAATATATTTATATGTATTGAATTTTCAAAATAAAAATATTAAATGAATTAATTACTTGAAAAAATAAATAACTACATATACCTAACTAAGTTATTATCTACATAAATGTTAATAATTTGTATAATTTAACAACAATTCAAATAAAAATTACATGTTACTCATTTAATGGATTATACTCTACGGGCCTACGGGTCGGGCTTTCCGGCCTCGAGTCTGTTGAAGACCCTTAGTCACAACTTTAGTTCAATACTTGAACTATACTGGTCAGCGCAGTTTTTAGATAGAAATGAAGGCCAGGACTCTCTCTGCTCGACCATAGCAGTTGAATGGGTTTTATTTACCTATCAAAAAAATAAAATAAATATATAAAAATAAAAATCAACCAATAGCAGTGAATGGTTTTCCCCAGTTTCATTGCTAATGCTTTCCATGACTTGTTTAAGCAAAATGATATGTTGAGTCCTGTGTTTAGTCCCCATCGATCCCCAATTATCGTGGTTTTTTAAAAAAGAATTTATACTCATCCATTGAAGTAATGTTATAAAAAATGAAGTATAGATTAAAATGCACTAACATATATTTTTTTTAAATAAAAAATATTTAATTGATCTCACACATTGCGGTATCGCAATGCATATTTTTCTATCGCAATGTATATGCGATTAAAGGATTACTTTCAAACTGCAAACGCGATGAATATGTGCCTTCCTTTTAAAAAGAGGTGTGATATTTCATTTGAAAAAGAATTAAAAAATTTAATCAATGTTGATGTCACAGTGCTGATCAGGTCAATATATGGTTACTATTTTGTAAATATTTTGGGATTGGGCAATTTTTGTCATTAAAATTCAAAATAATGATATTTTAGAAAATTGTTTTATCTCTGTATATAATTAACCATGAGCGTTTTTCAAATTCATTCGTCATGCTAAATAATATTTGATATCAAATTATTTGAAAGATTTATGAAATGGATGGTAGTGATCATATCACATCATGATTTTTTTAAAAATTGATTTTAGATTGAAATAAGAATGGAATAAAAAAGAATTTCTAGATGTTTTTTTAAACTATACTACATCGTATCAGTAGGAATATATGTAGTGTGCGTGTGTGTATAGTGTATGTAAGTACATATGAGTATATATATATAGCGCGCGTGTGTGGTGTATATATACATTATATGTTAGTATGTATATACGTGTATATATACATATATAGTATATATAGTGTATGTGTGTTTATAAGTGTGTAATAAGTTAAATTTAATTTTTAGTAATAAATTTAAGTTTAAAAGGTTTAAAGTGTTAAGATTGTGTCACTTTTTAAATGTCAAATATCGCGTTTTATTTATTTTAATAGTTTGGGCATTCAGTTTCAAAATCTAACTGCATATTTATGGTTCTGGTGTTCACTTGGGTTTACATGGAAATTTTTGTAGCATTTCGAGGTCTTTTTAGAAATTATGCAGTTTGGATTGATGTTTGGATTTAATTTTGTTAATACCCAAGATGAAGAGGTAAAAATCCGATATTATCACGAGATGTTCAGTTTTGAGATAGCTTCCATATAGAAGTGGAATTATATCAACTGGATTCGTGTATCAAAAGTTATGGGTGTTTTTCTGAGTATACCCCGAAGATGAGAAATCCAGGCAGCAGCCCTGTATGATGTTTAGCCTAGATTTCGGAATAGTTGGAGAGGTTATTTGATCTGGGTGTAAACATGAAAGCTGTAGATAATCTTCTTAGCTTTCCAATGGCATTTGAATTGTGTAATTCGGAGCTATATTGAGGAAGTTATGACTATTTTAGTGAAGCCTGTTCAGAATATCCGGTCATGGACGATTTGGTCCTTTTGCCCCACTAATGAGTGATGTGTTTGGGGGAAATAAAGGGGGGTTTGGCTGGAATTCCGTGGTTCAGCCGAAATGTCTGAGGGAGAGAAGAGAAGAAGAAAGAAAGAAAGGAAATATGAAGGAAGTGTGTTCAAACCCCTCACCTCCTCCCTTTTTCACTCTAGGTGCCTCTCTCTCTCTCTCTCTCTCTCTCTCTCTCTATCTCTCTTTGTTTCCTCTAGCTATTGTGCATGTTTATGGTGGCTGATTTGTTGTTGAATGTTATCTTGGGTGGAGGAGGTGAAGATGATGGAGAAGAAGAAGCACAAGAGAGAGTGCAAAAAGGGTGTGTGTGTGTGTATTGTTGTTGTTGTTGTTATAGTTGTTGTTGATTCTTTCTCTCTTTCCTCATCCCTTGTTCTCTTCCTTTTCCCCTATCTAATCAGCCCCCCCTATGTGTTTGTAAAAATGTCACAAAGGAGTAGGAGAAGGGGGAACATGAAGGTGAAGGAGGGGCAAGAAGAGGAAGTGACCAAAGTTGGTTTGTGCATATGTTAGTGTTATCTTCTCCCTCTCCTCCTCCCCTAGACCCTCTAATGGATCTCCCACATTATCTCCATTTTCCCCTGTTTTTCAGCCAAGAAGAAGAGGAGCAATGAAGAGAAAAAGAAAAGAGTGAGAAGGGAAAGAATTTGTGTGTTTGAGCTTGGCATCCCTCTTCTCCTCCCTCCCAAGGTATTCCTTTCTCTCTTTGTGAGTGTGTTTGTGCTAATGTGGGTATGTGTGAGTGCTGTTGGAGGAGCATTGTGTAGTGTAATTGCTATTGCATGAGGTGTTTATGTTTATGAACGATTGGTGGTGACTTGTGTTGTAATAAGGCAGATTTCTGTCCCCTCAAGATCCTTGTGAATCTAGTATATAGAGGCATATTATCAGACTTATGTCTTCATGATATATGATCATATATATGTCTAGATGTTATATATGAAATTTGGTGTCATTATGATATATGTGTAGTAAGTTAGAACATATTTTGTATAGACTATCCAGATTCGCGTAGAAACTGACCAGTTTCTGAAAATAATTTATTTCGGATATTTAGAGATTTTATCAAGTTATTATGTCTTCATGGAATATGATCCTAACATATCATAGAATGTGTGTGATTTATTTCAGTATTTTTGGATGTGTATTTTGTGCTGTGGAGACTAATGTTTGGGGCTGGTTGTAGTAGATGGTCTAATCTTGTATAAATATGTGTCAAAGAGTTATTATGCATGGTGTGGGCAATACCAGGAGTTGATGTCTTCATGAAAAAGGCTTGTATATGTGTCGAGATGATTTATATTTAATGGAGCATCATTGGTTGTTCTTGCAGATCTCGTAGACCGGACGCGAGGCGATCCAAGTACTAGTGAGTGGTTCGATCCACCCCTTTTGGGAAGCGCTCGATGCATGTAGTCATGCATCGCGTATCCCTGGGGCCTTATAACTATATTCAATCTTTATTTCTAAAAGAGTATTGCTATACTAAATCGATATTGTGCTAGTTAACCTGTATATTTAGTTTATATGTGATATTATCTCGATGCGTAGTCATACTTAGCACTATTGATCACTAATTGATTCATATGCTTCATTTATTACTGTCTTGTGGAATGCAGGCTAGTCTATGACTTGTGTTGTTTGACTTCCATTCTATTCATTAGTTCTATGTGAGAGGTTTGGAAGCCTAGAGTGAACTGTATTTTTGCTTGTATATTCAATTAATTGAACTCGTATATGTGTATATGTGAATGCACATGGTTTAATCACAGGTTATTTGGACATGTGGTCTATATATCTCTTTTATGACAGAATTCTTCTTGTTGGATTGTATAAAGTGTGCATATATGTGTATATATATGATTTAATCACAGGTTATTTGGACATGTGGTCCATATACCTCTTTTATGATAGAGTTTCTCTTGTAATAATTGTGTGTGTGTTTAATTAGTCAGGCATAACTGTGATAGACATATGTGTGATCCATGGTTAGGATCATATTTTATTTTACTATGCAAATGTAGCAGGTTATCTACCCTGCATCCATGCGATGCTCTCATAAAAGAATTCAGAAGAATTCATTTATTATATTCGTTAACCGATATCTATGATAGTATGTTTGGTCTATCTGTAATAGGCGTGTGGATGACCCATCTTTAGGGTCTTGCCATCGTATTGTTAAGTGCGAGAACTTAACTGTTTTTCCTCACGTCCGAGTGATGCATCTGTATAGCAATTCAAGAGAATTCATTAGCATTGTTATTTGCTAGATGATTATAGTTGATCCTTGAGGATCGTATTGTGAGCATGGAATGCTTCTCCCTTACCTCGTATCCGCGTTGAAGCTACCCGGCGTTGGAGCTATCCTGGATTCTGCTCCTACATCGTAGGATGCCCAATGTGTATTTTACCTTTGGCTTCGTACCTATCTTGGATGGGCGTCAGGAAGAGGGCTACCCGGGAGAGGGCTACCGGAAGGTTAAGGAGTTAGCGAGTTGATTTCCTTTCTAATAGTCCCATGTCACCCTAGGGGTGAGGATGGGGACGAGGTTGGAGTGCTTCCTCCCGCATCGTCGTGCGTCGAAGTTTCCGAGCGTTGAATGCTTCTCCCCTACCTCGTATCCGCGTTGAAGCTACCCGGTGTTGAAGCTATCCTGGACTATGCCTCCACATCGTAGGATGCCCAAAGGTGTATTTTAACACTGTTTTGGCATCGGACCTACCATGGATGGTTGCTAGGAAGAGGGCTACCCGGGAGAGGGCTACCGGAAGGTTAAGGAGTTAGCGAGTTGATTTCCTTTCTAATAGTCCCATGTCACCCTAGGGGTGAGGATGGGGACGAGGTTGGAGTGCTTCCTCCCGCATCGTCGTGCGTCGAAGTTTCCGAGCGTTGAATGCTTCTCCCCTACCTCGTATCCGCGTTGAAGCTACCCGGTGTTGAAGCTATCCTGGACTATGCCTCCACATCGTAGGATGCCCAAGGTATATTTTAACACTGTTTTGGCATCGGACCTACCATGGATGGTTGCTAGGAAGAGGGCTACCCGGGAGAGGGCTACCGGAAGGTTAAAGGAGTTAGCGAGTTGGCTTCTGATTTCAATAGTCCCATTTCACCCCCTAGAGGTGAGGGTTAGGGTAAGTTTGGGTCACGTTGTCGCGTGACATTTATATTGGGAATGCCCAAAGTATAATACATCTGCTGAATGGTGTGAGGCATTGCGATTAGACTTAAGGTACTATGTTATCTAATAATGATATGCATTATGGTTAACCGTTTGGTTCCTCTCCAAGAGTTCTAAGAGATTCCCCCCTACGGGTCGAGGGTTAGGGTGAGGTGAGATCGCGCCTTCACGTGACATTTATATATGTTGAGTTTCATCCCATATTCTTTTTCTTAGAAAGAAAAACAAAGATGATGAACTAATATCATATGATTATTATAGAGCTTGGATCCTTGCCACTCACTGAGCTTGTAGCTCACCCCTCGTGTGTTATTTTTTTCACCAGGGATTGGGTTGGCGTGGAGCTAGAGCATCTATCTGGCGTGGTTCGTGCGTGGAGTGTCCCATCTTTCAGTTGGCGAGTGCGAGGCTGTCAGCAATCCTATTTTCTTGTATATGTATTAGTAATCGTGCGTGTTGCACATATGGCTGTATTGGACTAGACTTGGACTCTCACAGGACAGTGTTTGTGTATTCAGGTCTGTAATAATGTTTTTGATTTACAGACTTATTTATACTTTATACTTCCGCATTTTTTTTAATTGGCTATCGCTTCCATGTAGCCTTGTTACCTTATTCGATCCTTGTCAGTTTTTGTGTGATTGGTATGTTCTCGGGGCGTAACAAAGATGGTATCAGAGCCTGGTCCTGTCAAAGCCTAAGTCTAGTCGTGTAGATGAGTCGTAGGATTTCTATCCAATTACTCTGATCTTAGTTCTCCGCCTTAGGTTGCTGACATGCCTCCTCACTTCCGTTGACGTGGTCATGGTTGCCTTGTGCTCCGTGAGATTGCCGACTTGGTCGGCGGAGTAGGGTCAGTTGTTGGGTCCCCTGTTGTGGGACCAAGGCCTAGATAGGAGTCTAGACTTGGAATTCCATATTGATAGACTTATATTGACCTGCGTATGGATCACGCTTCGATAGGGAATTTATTCCCCTGCATCGGTATTGCTTGTAACTACGGAGTCCGCGTATGCGCTGACTTCTAGTGTTTGAGTGTAAGGTGTGTGCCATCACTAATGTGATGCCTTCTTTCATTTTTTCCTCTCGGGGTTAAGGGGCCTTGCGGGGTCATCGTTGAGGCCTGAGTTAGGGTGCTCCGTGTTCCTTGTTTGGTTGTCGGGATATCCTATATCGGGACCTCAGGGTGCTCTCCCAAGGGGTTCTTTTCCCCAGTTAGGGAATATATTTAAAACATTTGTTTGAGGATTGCCTTTCCCTCTCACTTGGAAAGTGCTGTAGCGAGTGGTGATGCGTACGATCGAGATTGGGTGCGTCCTTTTGCAGTTTGGTGGGTGATTTCTTATGGACTGGGTTCCATAGCCACATCTGGGGTCGCTTCGACATATCATCGTGCATTGAAGCTACCCGGTAGAGGCCAGAGCTCCATAAGGTGCTCCCAGGTACTATCCAGAACGCTTGTTGGTGTGCCCATATGGCAGAGATAGTGGATATGGGAGGTTACCAGGTAGAGGCCACCGGGAGAGGGCTACCGGATGATGTCGAGAGCGTGGACTCCCCGTGATGAATCTGCCCATTGAGTGCAGGATGCTGGAGTTCGAATGGTTGTAGTTGGGCGATCTGTCGGTGGCGGCATGTGGAGCACAGTTGTTGATACTGTCACATTTTACCCCCACATTGGTCGTAAATGAACAGACGTGATGCAAGCGTTCATGATGGGACTCAACTGCCGTATCTGGTAGATGACGTCGCATAGGCATTGTCGGGGTTCGACGACCTCCTATTGCGCGTCTTACGGATTAAGTGCGGTTGTGTAGCTTACCCAGCGTGTCAGGGTCATCATGAGCGCCAGGCTGAGGATCATCAAGATGCCCGAGGAGAAGGAATTGGACTTAATAGTTCGAGGAGTTGTTCTAATCTCCCCTTGGGGGGGGGGGGGTTGAAGATCAAGTACCCCTTATCGCGAATTGATGATTTGTTTGACCAGCTCTGGGAGCGAGTGTCTTCTCTTAGATCGATCCTCGCAGGGTACCACCAATTGGAGATCCGGGAGTTGGAGGTCCTATAGATGGCATTTCGTGACCGTTTTGGGCATTACGAGTCTTAAGTACTGTCGTCAAGGTTAAGGAATGTGTCGAATGCCTTTAGGGATCTCATAAGTTTTATTGGATCTCCGTGGACTAATTTAAGGTAGTCTTCATCGAGGTCGCTAATGGCGTGATGTAAAGGCGACATGGGTGATTTTGTTTCTCCATGTGGCATGCCTCAAGCAAAGTTTGAGAATTATCATCGAGTTGGAGAAGCATCATCCATTTGGAGGCGGCTTGTCGTGTAGCCTTGCCACCACAGCTGGCTCATGCCCACAATGTCGTCCTTGTCTCATATTTGAGATATTATGTCCACGATACTGCTCATGTCATTTCGTTCGAGCGACTCATCCTCAAGCTGGATCTGTCTTCGTGGAGCAGTAGATCAAGATTATGGACCAACATCATAATAGACTCCACACCAAGACCGTTCCTTTGGTTAAGTGTGTTGGTAGCACTAGTCTGGTGCTTGGGCCACTTGGTAGTAAAAAGGATACCATGCGTGATACATAACCGTAACTTTCCCCACTAAGATTCTTAATTTCGGGGACGAAATTTTTCGAAGGAGGAAATGATGTTAAGATTGTGTCACTTTTTAAATGTCAAATATCGCGTTTTATTTATTTTAATAGTTTGGGCATTCAGTTTCAAAATCTAACTGCATATTTATGGTTCTGGTGTTCACTTGGGTTTACATGGAAATTTTTGTAGCATTTCGAGGTCTTTTTAGAAATTATGCAGTTTGGATTGATGTTTGGATTTAATTTTGTTAATACCCAAGATGAAGAGGTAAAAATCCGATATTATCACGAGATGTTCAGTTTTGAGATAGCTTCCATATAGAAGTGGAATTATATCAACTGGATTCGTGTATCAAAAGTTATGGGTGTTTTTCTGAGTATACCCCGAAGATGAGAAATCCAGGCAGCAGCCCTGTATGATGTTTAGCCTAGATTTCGGAATAGTTGGAGAGGTTATTTGATCTGGGTGTAAACATGAAAGCTGTAGATAATCTTCTTAGCTTTCCAATGGCATTTGAATTGTGTAATTCGGAGCTATATTGAGGAAGTTATGACTATTTTAGTGAAGCCTGTTCAGAATATCCGGTCATGGACGATTTGGTCCTTTTGCCCCACTAATGAGTGATGTGTTTGGGGGAAATAAAGGGGGGTTTGGCTGGAATTCCGTGGTTCAGCCGAAATGTCTGAGGGAGAGAAGAGAAGAAGAAAGAAAGAAAGGAAATATGAAGGAAGTGTGTTCAAACCCCTCACCTCCTCCCTTTTTCACTCTAGGTGCCTCTCTCTCTCTCTCTCTCTCTCTCTCTCTCTATCTCTCTTTGTTTCCTCTAGCTATTGTGCATGTTTATGGTGGCTGATTTGTTGTTGAATGTTATCTTGGGTGGAGGAGGTGAAGATGATGGAGAAGAAGAAGCACAAGAGAGAGTGCAAAAAGGGTGTGTGTGTGTGTATTGTTGTTGTTGTTGTTATAGTTGTTGTTGATTCTTTCTCTCTTTCCTCATCCCTTGTTCTCTTCCTTTTCCCCTATCTAATCAGCCCCCCCTATGTGTTTGTAAAAATGTCACAAAGGAGTAGGAGAAGGGGGAACATGAAGGTGAAGGAGGGGCAAGAAGAGGAAGTGACCAAAGTTGGTTTGTGCATATGTTAGTGTTATCTTCTCCCTCTCCTCCTCCCCTAGACCCTCTAATGGATCTCCCACATTATCTCCATTTTCCCCTGTTTTTCAGCCAAGAAGAAGAGGAGCAATGAAGAGAAAAAGAAAAGAGTGAGAAGGGAAAGAATTTGTGTGTTTGAGCTTGGCATCCCTCTTCTCCTCCCTCCCAAGGTATTCCTTTCTCTCTTTGTGAGTGTGTTTGTGCTAATGTGGGTATGTGTGAGTGCTGTTGGAGGAGCATTGTGTAGTGTAATTGCTATTGCATGAGGTGTTTATGTTTATGAACGATTGGTGGTGACTTGTGTTGTAATAAGGCAGATTTCTGTCCCCTCAAGATCCTTGTGAATCTAGTATATAGAGGCATATTATCAGACTTATGTCTTCATGATATATGATCATATATATGTCTAGATGTTATATATGAAATTTGGTGTCATTATGATATATGTGTAGTAAGTTAGAACATATTTTGTATAGACTATCCAGATTCGCGTAGAAACTGACCAGTTTCTGAAAATAATTTATTTCGGATATTTAGAGATTTTATCAAGTTATTATGTCTTCATGGAATATGATCCTAACATATCATAGAATGTGTGTGATTTATTTCAGTATTTTTGGATGTGTATTTTGTGCTGTGGAGACTAATGTTTGGGGCTGGTTGTAGTAGATGGTCTAATCTTGTATAAATATGTGTCAAAGAGTTATTATGCATGGTGTGGGCAATACCAGGAGTTGATGTCTTCATGAAAAGGCTTGTATATGTGTCGAGATGATTTATATTTAATGGAGCATCATTGGTTGTTCTTGCAGATCTCGTAGACCGGACGCGAGGCGATCCAAGTACTAGTGAGTGGTTCGATCCACCCCTTTTGGGAAGCGCTCGATGCATGTAGTCATGCATCGCGTATCCCTGGGGCCTTATAACTATATTCAATCTTTATTTCTAAAAGAGTATTGCTATACTAAATCGATATTGTGCTAGTTAACCTGTATATTTAGTTTATATGTGATATTATCTCGATGCGTAGTCATACTTAGCACTATTGATCACTAATTGATTCATATGCTTCATTTATTACTGTCTTGTGGAATGCAGGCTAGTCTATGACTTGTGTTGTTTGACTTCCATTCTATTCATTAGTTCTATGTGAGAGGTTTGGAAGCCTAGAGTGAACTGTATTTTTGCTTGTATATTCAATTAATTGAACTCGTATATGTGTATATGTGAATGCACATGGTTTAATCACAGGTTATTTGGACATGTGGTCTATATATCTCTTTTATGACAGAATTCTTCTTGTTGGATTGTATAAAGTGTGCATATATGTGTATATATATGATTTAATCACAGGTTATTTGGACATGTGGTCCATATACCTCTTTTATGATAGAGTTTCTCTTGTAATAATTGTGTGTGTGTTTAATTAGTCAGGCATAACTGTGATAGACATATGTGTGATCCATGGTTAGGATCATATTTTATTTTACTATGCAAATGTAGCAGGTTATCTACCCTGCATCCATGCGATGCTCTCATAAAAGAATTCAGAAGAATTCATTTATTATATTCGTTAACCGATATCTATGATAGTATGTTTGGTCTATCTGTAATAGGCGTGTGGATGACCCATCTTTAGGGTCTTGCCATCGTATTGTTAAGTGCGAGAACTTAACTGTTTTTCCTCACGTCCGAGTGATGCATCTGTATAGCAATTCAAGAGAATTCATTAGCATTGTTATTTGCTAGATGATTATAGTTGATCCTTGAGGATCGTATTGTGAGCATGGAATGCTTCTCCCTTACCTCGTATCCGCGTTGAAGCTACCCGGCGTTGGAGCTATCCTGGATTCTGCTCCTACATCATAGGAGGCCCAATGTGTATTTCGATACCCTTGTGGCTTCGTACCTATCTTGGAAGGCCGTCAGGAAGAGGGCTACCCGGGAGAGGGCTACCGGAAGGTTAAGGGAGTTAGCGAGTTGCTTTCCTTTCTAATAGTCCCATGTCACCCTAGGGGTGAGGATGGGGACGAGGTTGGAGTGCTTCCTCCCGCATCGTCGTGCGTCGAAGTTTCCGAGCGTTGAATGCTTCTCCCCTACCTCGTATCCGCGTTGAAGCTACCCGGTGTTGAAGCTATCCTGGACTATGCCTCCACATCGTAGGATGCCCAAGGTATATTTTAACACTGTTTTGGCATCGGACCTACCATGGATGGTTGCTAGGAAGAGGGCTACCCGGGAGAGGGCTACCGGAAGGTTAAAGGAGTTAGCGAGTTGATTTCCTTTCTAATAGTCCCATGTCACCCTAGGGGTGAGGATGGGGACGAGGTTGGAGTGCTTCCTCCCGCATCGTCGTGCGTCGAAGTTTCCGAGCATTGAATGCTTCTCCCCTACCTCGTATCCGCGTTGAAGCTACCCGGTGTTGAAGCTATCCTGGACTATGCCTCCACATCGTAGGATGCCCAAAGTGTATTTTAACACTGTTTTGGCATCGGACCTACCATGGATGGTTGCTAGGAAGAGGGCTACCCGGGAGAGGGCTACCGGAAGGTTAAAGGAGTTAGCGAGTTGGCTTCTGATTTCAATAGTCCCATTTCACCCCCTAGAGGTGAGGGTTAGGGTAAGTTTGGGTCACGTTGTCGCGTGACATTTATATTGGGAATGCCCAAAGTATAATACATCTGCTGAATGGTGTGAGGCATTGCGATTAGACTTAAGGTACTATGTTATCTAATAATGATATGCATTATGGTTAACCGTTTGGTTACTCTCCAAGAGTTCTAAGAGATTCCCCCCTACGGGTCGAGGGTTAGGGTGAGGTGAGATCGCGCCTTCACGTGACATTTATATATGTTGAGTTTCATCCCATATTCCTTTTTCTTAGAAAGAAAAACAAAGATGATGAATTAATATCATATGATTATTATAGAGCTTGGATCCTTGCCACTCACTGAGCTTGTAGCTCACCCCTCGTGTGTTATTTTTTTCACCAGGGATTGGGTTGGCGTGGAGCTAGAGCATCTATCTGGCGTGGTTCGTGCGTGGAGTGTCCCATCTTTCAGTTGGCGAGTGCGAGGCTGTCAGCAATCCTATTTTCTTGTATATGTATTAGTAATCGTGCGTGTTGCACATATGGCTGTATTGGACTAGACTTGGACTCTCACAGGACAGTGTTTGTGTATTCAGGTCTGTAATAATGTTTTTGATTTACAGACTTATTTATACTTTATACTTCCGCATTTTTTTTAATTGGCTATCGCTTCCATGTAGCCTTGTTACCTTATTCGATCCTTGTCAGTTTTTGTGTGATTGGTATGTTCTCGGGGCGTAACATAAAGTTATAAACTAAAGGTGTGTTTCTGTTAAAACGAAAATGATGAAAAGTGATGGAAAGTGAAAATTATCTTTTTACTATTCAAATATCTATTTTTTTGGCACAAAAAATAGAAGGAAGCAAAATTCAATCACTTCACTCTTCTTTTGTCTTATTAGAAAAAATAAGAATTTTTTTTTCATTTTCCATATGTGAGAATTTGAAAGAAAGTGGGAGAAAAGTTTTTCACCACATGCACAAACACTAGATTTTTTTTAAGGGAGCTGCTACCTGGGCCCCAGAAATTAAGCCCCATTTGTGAGCCCCAATAGGTGGCACTCTTTTATTGGTTACTTATTTGACTTTTTTTAACCACCAAAATGACAATGACAAGACTATCATTTTTATAATTTTAAAAATTGGTTACAACTAATTAATATCCCCATTAAATCTTGTAACTGAATTCCATAAAAAGTGGCATAATTAAATCATCTCCCCAACTTAACATATTTTTAAAAAATTTGAATTAAAAAGAACATCAACCACATGTTATCCATTAAGATACAGTAATGTACCTGAAAATCCAAATGAACAAATATGGTAATCCAAATGAACAAATATGGATTGCGTGCTACTGAGAATTGCATAGAAAATTCATAAAAGGTCTTCAAAATGCCAACAATAAGCAAATGAATATTAATAAGCTATATTAATCAAATCCCTAAAAATAAAAATAACAACCTTCAAAAAATAGGAATTCAAATTCAGATACATGTGTATCTGAATTTTGAATTAATAAATACCATGAAAAAATGGGCTGTAATTCAAATTTAGATACAGGTGTATCTGAAATTTGAATTAACAAATACACATTACATACAAGAGAATGTGCTTTGTATTTGAAATCTTGAATATGAATGAGTCGAATAATGCTAACACAAAACTAAAAAATATGATGAATGACACATTACGCATAATTATACACAAACACACAATCATAAACAATTATACAAATCATACATGGTACACAACAATGCATGTAAATCAAGATACATGCTACATATCTTAATTTAAAATAAAATTCAGATTCAATACATGTATAAGATGATTCAAATGAATGACAAAAAATCAAAATAATGTATTTAGATCAAAAAATGAAAATCTTGAATGGATCGTCATTGTTTGCACCACAAATTGGTCACAAAAAAATTAAATTAATCAAAATTCTTCTCTTCTCCACATATTGAATTGAAACAAAAATAAAATTCAATGTTTGTTTTCAAATTCACCAATCCATCTGAATTTGAAAAATAAAATATCGCAAAATCTAGTAATTTTTTGGATCTAAAAACAAGAAAGAAATCATAGATCACAAATCTGCTTAGAACCAAAAACAGAAAAATTGAAATACCTCTCAAGAAATGGAATCAGATCGTTGTTTATGTTTATTGTCATTAAAAAAAATAAATGAGAAGTATAAAACGGGCTGCTGATGGATGATAAACAATGGACTTCGATTGTTTTTTTATTCTTCCATTGAATTTAATTGTTTTTTTTTTAAAAAAAAAGAAAAGAGAGAAGGAATAAAGAATCCCAACAAATCATAACCGCCTAGGCATTTATGAATCAATTATCCAAAAATTCAAAAAAAAAACTCAGTGAAGGGTAAAAAGGTAATTATATGTGTGCACCTCATGGGGCTTGTAATGGGGTCTACAAGTTGGGGCCCAAAAATCATTATTGTTTTTTTAATTTCCACCATTTTTTCTTTGACCCAAATTCCTTAATTTTCTTTCATTTTTTCTTCAAATTTGTGCATAAACACACAAGGCTTGTCGTGTAAACATGGCGGGTCGTATTGATTTAAGGTGTTCATGACGGGTTAAATACGGACCAGTAGCCTGGATCGGGGCGATTCAACATGACCCATTTTATATCTCTGAACATGATGGCTCTATTTGCTCCCCTCAAAAATCTTTGCACCCCCTCCTTATACGGATACTTGAAAACAAGATCCATTTATATGTGGTTAATTTGCACCACTTTCTTCTTCATCACTTCGCGCGTGAGGGAAGACGAGTTGGCCCTGGCAACAGACGGTGTGTAGGGGCGAAACTTAGATGTTGTAGCGGATTTAGCGGACAGCTCGATGAGTTAGACACAATGACGACGGCTTGAACATTGTTGTACGGTTCCCCGAACATGTTGGCATGTTGCCCTCTGTCATATGATTGACAATGATAGTGTCGACAAATGTAGAATACGTCGATGTCAATAAAGATTGAAACCCGTAGCAACCATCAACAGACCAACAAGACTACTGTCTAGAAATCGGCAAACTGTTGACACTATGTCTGTTGATAGATATAAAGAAACTATACATGCATGACTTATTGGAAATTGTTTGATGGCATCTCTATCAATGGATTATTCAATCGTAGACAACCCGAGAGTGTCGATGTGTACATGTCCAAAATCACTACATGCATGAGGTCATCAACAATTAAGGTGTCGAATTCAGTTGTATACAGTGACACACGCAGTGTCGATGCTCTTTCAGAACGTTATATCAACCAATGTTCATACCACATAAAATATAATAAATATAGTTATGAACCCCACTTTCAGAGCATCCAATATTGTCCTCTTTCTCAGCCTTATATCAACCCATGTTTCATACTCATCAAAAACGAGGCCCAAAGTTTTTGGGGGAGGTGTGGATAGAGAGGTAAGTGTCCCTAAAAAGCCCGAGGCCCGAAAGCCCGGCCCAGACCTGTATACCCGTGGAGGGCAATACAATAAATATGTCACATGTAATTTTATGTAATTTTTATTTGAATTGTGGTTAAATTATATAAATCATTGATATTTATGTAGGTGTCAATCTACTTATATACATGTAGTTATTTAGTTTTTAAGTAATTAATTCATTTAATATTTTTATTTTTAAAAATTCAATAGATGTAAATATTTTTTCTCAATATTATACTTTAATTTTGTGTTATTTTAACATTTATATACAAATTAACAATTTAAAATAAAAAAATAAGATGTTTAAAATTTTATCCTCTTTCCATAGAGAGGTTATTTGTGGATTTGGGAGATGATTGGTGATGAGAGAGAAAAAAAATACTAGGTAAGTTTTTGAGGGGGTAAAAAAAAATCTAAATGCCAGAGGTTTGCACATTGAATGTGTTATATGAGCTAAAGGTGAACATAAGAGGGGGTATAAAGATTTTTGAGAGGGCAAATAGAGCCACATTGAACGACTTGAACGACTCGTTTGAAAATGAATTTGGAGTGTTGTGTAGTTTTTAATCCCTAGAATGTTTAAATTTGCTATAAAAACATATAACACATTTATTGAAAAGGTGGACATAACTTTTAGCTTAAAGAGATAAAAAGCTAAAATTATAAAAAAGAACTATGTACCAACACTCTTAAAATTTTTTTTAAGAAAAACATAGAAATATACTATTCAAAGGGATATTTTGAAAAGCTAAAAATGGTGAGGCCATTTTGTCAAATATCTCTCACATATTTTTTTTTTTTAAGATAAACGATAAGCATCTACTCTTCTATTAAGAGAAAAAAGTTAAAAGAGAAATAACAATTAAAGTCTGTACAACAAACCTAGTAAAAGAAAAATCTAGTAGGTTTTAAAGCATGAACATAAATGAAATACATTGTATATCAACAAAAACGGAGACAACGGGGGCTTGCAAACCCAAAAAAAACATTACGTGGTTAATTCCCCCACATAGGCCATTCAATGAATGCCGTAATTAAAAATTAAAAAAGAAATAAAAAAACCTATTGACTTTTCTCACCCAGCGCCATATGCAACATCAAGCCATTCAAAGTGCGTCCTCTCCTCGCGCCGCAATGCGTCAGTCTCTCTTTCTCAAGCTTTTTTTTTCTTTTTTTTTTGTTTATTTTTGTTTATTTATATATTATACATACTTACATTACATATTTATTTGTTACATAATTGATTCTTTAGTTATTTATTTATTTATTCTTTGTTTTATTTAATTTTTGTTTATTATTACATGATTTGTTAATTTGAAATTGAATATCTTCATTGTGTTACTTGTTATATTGAATATTTCTGCATGTTACATGTAAAATTATTTTCTTTAAAAAATATATAAATTTTATTTGAAATTTTTTATATTTGTTTTAATTATTTTGATATTTGGGACGAGAGATAGTCGAAGAGAGGAAAAGAATCTAACATTGAAAAATTTATAACAAATGGGATTCAATTGTTTTTAGATCTATTTAGAAGTTAAAACAAATTATGTAACTCTTTGGAAGGAGATGATGTTTTAAGATCCAGAAAAAATTGTTAGTAAATTTCTTTGGGAATTATGTTAGCCAATGAATTGATTATTGATTAAAGAAGAAATTTTGTGGTGATGATATGTGTTTGTTTCTTTTTAGGTGGTGATGGTGCATTACATAAAATTTTTTTTTGTGATGTTACATAACTTATCTATCTATAATCTAAATAGCTGAAAAGTTTAACAATAATATGATTGTGGATGAATCATATGCGGTGAAAAATCGTCAGGCACAATTGAACTAGAAGATATGTATTTTTTTTTGGGGTATTAAATGAAAAACATCAATTAAATATGCATTTATGCATTGATTTTATTAATCGCTTGACTTTTGAGATATTTTTATCTTAAATTATCTTATCATATTTTTATATTTTAAGTTTTTTTGTTCTCTTAGTTTAATTCTCTTATATATGACCCCCCCCCCCCTTATTCTAATTCCTGGCTCCTTCCCTGCATCTTAATAAGAAAATTTTCCCTCCCTAAAACACATTTTTGTGGCCCCAGCACAGAAACGACCTCAATCTATAATACAATGAACTGCAGTCTCCAAAATATTTTTCGTGTAAGAAACACTCCCCTTGAATAAAGAGGTTGCAAGAGTCATATTGCCCAAAAAAGAGCATGAATATAAGACCGAGAAATCTTTGCACACAAGCTCCTCTTGCCTGGTCTTCAAAGCTTTCTACCAGCCTCCCAAAGTTCATCCAACGAAGAGAAACAGCAGTCCAACCCAGTAACAGAGCCAAACCATCCCCATACACTCCTCACCATCAGGCACAAAACCATTAGATGCTCCACGTCTCCTCCTCCACATGACAGAGAAAACAAAGGATATCCCCATCATTAATCCAACGAGCCCTGTATGATTTCATCAGAATCCTCCTTAGGTACATAGTCCATGTGAAAGCATTTTTATCTCACATGTTAGAATCCCAAATGCAATATTTTATTAAATTATTTTTAAAATATGGTTAATTCCATATAGGTTTTTTTTGCATGTATATAATCTAAAAGCTTGCTATTTAATCTTATACTACTCCAAATAACCTATTTATTTATATACCTTTGAAATATGTAAAACTTATGCATATTTATCATCCTAGTTAACTTTCATCTAAATTTCCATTAAAATCATTAAAGTATTGGAGAAAAGACTAAATTACCCTTTTTAAACATATTTAACTTTACCAAATACAATATTTATAACAATAAAAAATATTAATTTTAACATGAAAATGATAAATTTCATCTAAAAGCCAAAATATAAAATTAATCATATAAAATATTTATTAGCAAAGATATAATAATTATTAATAATTACATTAGTAAAAATGAAATAAAATTATTTTGAGAACAATTAATAATATATATTACAAAATACAAATTTTTAAAAAATTATATCTTGATTGGAAGAAAATGAAAGAAGGGATAATTTTGAATAATTCATGATTGATTTAGAAATAACATAAAATTAATTAGGTTATTATGTTTAATTATTTACATTATAATAAAATATCATATGTTAATGTTATTTTTGTCATTTTTACTTCTTAGTTAAAAAATTAACTATAGTTGATGTTCATTTTAGTTAAAAATGATAAAAAAAGGACACAATTTTATATTAAAAAAATTATAATGATATAAAAATAAATACGGGATTTGTAGTAATGTAAAAATAAATACCATATTTTTTTTAATATACATGTAAAAACACCCATCCATGATCCATATAACCCCTTATCTTTACGGGCTTATGTCACATTACCCCCTACCACTATCCTGAATAACCTGGAGTTTGGTTAAACTAACCCAACACGTTTAAATGACATTTATACCCCTGAAATTAAATAACCTAAACTCACCCTCTCTCTCCTCTATTGGTCATCCCTCCCTTCCTCCAACCGAGCAAAACCCGTCGTCCCTCGTCGGCGCCAATCACCGCCTTCGACGTCGACTTCCGCCTCCTGTGGCCGCCGTTTCCTCCTCAACGGTCCACAGTACAACGTCAGCCTCCGTCTCCCGCGCCTCTGACATCGCCACAGTCGCCATCACAGATTGACCCAATCGAACCCTAAATATCCCCTCCATCATCACAGCAACAGAAGAGTTAGTGTTCTTTCCCTCTAATTTGATGGTTTTTTTTTGTATTTTTAGGATCCATAATATTGTTGTTCTGTTGAAATTTAAATTTTGTTTTTAAATTTTCAGGGTCTTCATTATTTATCATTTCTTGTTGGGGATTTTGGGGTACAGTATGGGTTTATGCAATATTTATCATTTTATGTTGGGGATTTGGTAAAAGCTTAATTTTTGCCTTGTTATGTCTTCAGATTCAAAAAGTTGTTGTGTAGGAATTATCAAACATTGGCTCAACCAAACAATACTAGTCTTTCATTTTCTTAAGCCAGCAGCATCAGTAGCAGTAACAGCTCTCTATGGTTAATACGCAAACTTGGTTTTTAAAGCGTTGCAAAATCCTAATCTTTCCGATCACAGGTTTTTTTTTTTTTTTTTTGGGAGGTGTAGATGTAGATGGTGAATTCGTCCTCAATTACTGAATTATTTTGATAATGTTTTTTTTTCAAGCTGATTTAAGTTTGAGGTATTGCTTTTCAATCACTGCAATGAAGAAAATGATTTTTGGTGGAGATCTCATTTTTATACCTAATAACTAGTTTCAGATGATTTACACGGCGATCGACACGTTTTATTTGACTGACGAGCAATTGAAGAACTCACCGTTGAGGAAGGATGGGATTGATGAAGAGACGGAGACGAACCTTCGGATCTACGGATGTGACCTCATACAAGAGAGTGGCATCCTGCTCAGATTGTATCCTCACATTTCATTCACTTCATTTCCTGTCAATTTTTTCTATCAATTCTGTTTAGTATTGATTTCTTTGCTCAATTTTGATATATTGAAGACCGCAGCAGGTGATGGCCACTGGCCAAGTTCTTTTTCATCGTTTTTATTGCAAGAAGTCTTTTGCCCGCTTCAATGTTAAGGTAATCTCTCTATTTTTTGGGCCTTTTTTTAATACCCTGCAGTCTCATTTCCAACGAGATATATACCTTGTTAGACGAGGTATATACATCGTCAAATTTTTTTTAGATTTTATATAAATGGGTCCATGGCTCCATGCAATTCGTTGGAGTATATACTTCATTTTTTTTATATAATTATATACCTCATTAGATGAGTTATACTATTTAAGAAAATCAAAACGTGTGTAGACTGCAGGTAGGGTTGTAAACTGGGTTGTGTGGAACATTTTCCTTTTATTATTCATCTAGACTCCAATTTAAGGGTTCTATTATATGTTTTTATGGTTTGTAAACTTTTAATTATTCAGAGGGTTGCAGCGAGCTGTGTTTGGTTGGCATCAAAACTAGAGGAGAGCCCGAGAAAAGGGAGACAAGTTATCATGGTCTTCCATAGAATGGAATGTAGAAGAGAGAATTTACCTATTGAGCATATGGATGCCGTTTCTAAGGTTAGATTGATTTATTGGGTCTTTGTTTTGTTATTATCCTTCTTTAGATGTTCATAATTTGTGGAACTTCATTTTACCTTTTTTTTATTGAAATGATTTTATTGATTTTGTTGGTTTTATGATCTCATGTTGGTTTTTGAGCTCCATATTAGTAGTAGGTAGTAGCATTTCACTTTAGATATCTCTTTATATGTATACCAACGTCCTTTTCATTCATTGATATAGAAATACGCAGAGTTGAAGATGGATTTGAACAGAACTGAGCGCCATTTGCTGAAGGAGATGGGTTTTATATGTCATGTTGAACATCCACACAAGTTCATTTCAAACTACCTTGCCACCCTTGAAACGCCTCCTGAGTTGAGGCAGGAAGCCTGGAATTTAGCCAATGATAGGTACTGCTTTGCATCCCGGTTGATTAATGTTTCTTATTGGTGCCTTTTTAGTATTTTTATGCATGTTAAGTCTTATCAGTCATCTCTTGCCATGAATTTCCAATCATCTCTTTTGTTGTTGAAATATCTGAATCATCATTTATGTATTTATCTTGATCATGTTTAGTTAATTCCAAGTGTGTGCCTTGTTACTGTTTCGTAATTTTATGTTGCTGAACTGATAGAGTAGTGAGAAATCCCTTGCTCCTACATTGTTTTCTGGTCATAATAGGAAAGTTTATCCTTCTCTGAATCTAGTTGGTAGTAATTCCACTGCCAAATTTCAATAAATAAAACTTACAATCAATTTGTATTGTTCCATATAAGTCAGAATTAGAGCATTAATTTTGCTACATTTTTTTTTCTCTGAAGTGATATATTTTGTAATTTTTTTTATTGTTGTATATTTTGTAATTTAGGATGCAAAAAATCTTTTTTTCCCCTTATATCAAAGATAGCCGTCCCAAAAAGTCTTTCCTTTTTTTAATGAAAAATGAGAGCCCTCCTAAAATGTCTTTCCTATTTTGATTGAAAAGCAAAAGACCATCTCATGTGGAACATGATCATAGTCCTGACCCTCCTGGATAATCTTACTGTGGACTTACTATTTAGGTTTTTGGGAAAAAATGCTAAGCAGCTGAGACATTTGTTTGTAATGGAATTGGTGACCTTTGCAATGTAGTAGGGACTTTATTAAGAATGATATGTTGGGTTAAAGAAGATTGGCCTTAAAAAATTTATTCCTTTTGCAAGATTGATTGGAGATGGGTGAAATTAGCACAGATACATCAGGGTTCAAGGGGTCTAAGAATTGCATTGATATTGTTGGTGTTTGTACTGGAATTGATGTGGATTAAACTTATTGTATGTGGATCCTTTTTTCACTTTGTAGGTTGTCTCCATTTGTTATAATTTATCACGTTGAAAATGTACCTATCATTACGGGAAAAAAATACTTTTGGATGTTCTTGAAGGTTCGGTGCACATTACATAGTCCTTTGATGCATGCTGGGATCTTAGTTGTTGATATTCAACTCTGTTGCCACTTGTGATTTTGGAAACTTGAGATGCATGTATCATAAGCATGTATGAAGGTACATTAAGGTTGCATAATGTTCAAGGTAAAATTTGGCATGGAGGCTGTATTTTTCATAATTATATGCTTTGTTGTTCTAGTGAATTTTGATACATCTACTCTTTTTAAAAGTTGTGGAACTTTTGTATATATGCATTGGAACACTCTGACATGCTTTTCTTACGTTATGAACAGTTTGCGAACAACGTTGTGTGTTCGTTTCAAGAGTGAGGTCGTGGCTTGCGGGGTTGTATATGCTGCGGCACGTAGGTTTAAAGTCCCTCTACCTGAAAACCCACCATGGTGGTTAGCATTTGATGCAGACCAGTCTGAGATCGAAGAATTTTGTAGAGTTCTTGCACACTTGTATAGTCTACCAAAGGCACAGTACGTGCCAGTGTGTAAAGACAACGATTCTTTTGCGACAATATCCAAAGCACCGGACTCAAAAACTCCCACTCCAAAGGTGAAACAACAGTTCCATTGTTTTTTCTTTGAAGTCATCTACATTTATGTGAATTTATATGCATTTTAGATTTTCAACATTGTTTTCTATATTCAGGAAAGCTTGCTGGTTGGTGCCGCCAGTGATACTAAGGAACCAACTGCAGATGCTAATTCACCTAAGGATTCACTGGTGAAAGCAACCTCAGACAAGTCAAAGGAGTTAAAGAAGAACAATGATGGTGTTGACAACATGCCGGTTGATGGAGAAGCAAGAGAAGACCAAGCTACTAAGCCCAAAAGCGATCCCCGAACAGAGATGGGTGGAGAAAAAAATAGGGAAAGGGAGAAGGATAGATCAAAGAGTAGAGAACGAGATCGAGGTAGGGACTCCAGTCGAGGGAGTGAGCGAGATAGGGACACCAGTAGAGGGAGCGAGCGAGATAGGGAGCTGGAGAGGGACAGAGAAAAAACCAAGGACCGTAGTCATCGATCAAAGGACAGAGGAAAAGATTCAGGTAAACGTTTTCATCCTTACATAATTTAGTAGGTTCTGGTCATAAATTTTTGTTAAGAAACACAATATGATTGTTTCATTGTTGGAGTGGCTAACTATCTGTGGATCTTTTATACAAGAGGGTTTTTTTTGTAATTGCATCATAATTTTTTTTTTGGTTTTAATAATCTGTTCTTTCTCATGTTGGAATATAAACCTGGGATCTCACTTATTTTCTGGACCGACCATCCTTATTTTTTGGGGAATTTAATTTGAGTATTTTTTTTCAACCTTACTTTTTTTAGATTACTGGACTCTCAAGTTAGCGGTTTCATTTTTTAGGTCCTTCCATCTCTTTTCTATTTCTTCCTCGTGAAATACCTTTCTGATACATTATTATGCACTTTGTATACATTGTTAGCTCATACATTATTATTGAGCCATTGTACAATGTTATGTCAATTATGTATATTGTTAAATCTTGTATGCTGTCATCCATTCATCCATGTTCATTGTTTTGAACTTGCACATATGGATGATATTTGGATGGAAGGACCTGAAAAGCATAACCGCTAACTTGGGGGTATTTTCATATACTAGAAAAGGTGAAGTATTTAAGAGTAACAGATTAAAAAAAAAATACTTGGAACTAATTTTCCCTATTTTTTTGTTTACCTTCAAAAAATTCTCTTTCTTGTGAGTTACCAAGACGACCTTGAGACCTTTCATTGTGGTTACTGAACATACTGATGGATACAGCTCTTGTTATACATGCTTTCTTATGCAGGATACTACGAGAAATCAAGAGATTCAAGATCCCACTCTTCTAGAGGTACCAGTCTCATTCTTTTCTCAATGCATGATTCTGTAACCTACTATTCCTGAAATAAACTTCTCTCTATCAGATCGCAGCGAATACCACAGCTCAAATTCGTCTCGGGAGAAGGATCGACATAGGCACCACCCTTATTAATGAAAAATATGCTTCACTTTTATGTATGGTAACATGTTAACAAGATCTGTTATTGATGGAATGAATCAATATTGTGTCTTAGTACTGCATCCTGTTTCTGAAATGGGGCTCTGAGACCATTGATTTTTGTTTGGATGGCTCTGATGAAAGATCAAAAACAGATATAGCATGTCAGATTTTCCAATTGATTTTACAAACCATTTATTATATGTTATTTCCCCTCTTCTAGAGCATGTCAAGTATGCATGATATTTTATCAAACTCCTGTTGATGTTTATAACTGGACTTCTGTTCTTACATCCAGGAAAGTGCGTTATTTTTTGCATCTCAGTGTTAATACGGTCCGGAGGTGGTCTTCCAGCCTGACTATACACATCACTAATGGAGTTATACTTTCCAGTGCAGTTTATATGCTACTAGTATAGTGTCTTCCAGCCTGACTATACACATCACTAATGGAGTTATACTTTCCAGTGCAGTTTATATGCTACTAGTATAGTGTATGTTTGATCAAGTTTTTTTATTTTTGTGAGAGAGAGAGAGAGAGAGCAAAAAAAAAAAAATCAATTCTCAAATATTGGCTCAAACCAAGATCTCAAAGGGGACCAGATCAATAAATACTCAGCATTCTATTCAAACATAAAGAAAGCTACAACTCAAATAAACATTGGATTCAACCAACTCAGGTTTCCTAACATGTTGATGAAAACAGCATTCCCATGCCAATTTCAATACCCTGAAAGCCACATTTGAACAGAATCCCTTCAACAGCAATGACAGCAGCCCACATGAAGTAACCTTGTCAAAACAAGATATAATACAACTGCAGATTGAGGAGAGACTGATCTGCTTGCTTCGCCCGATAAATAATGATAGCTTCCAAACTGTGCAGACCTGCTAATATTGCATGGGGTGAGTGATCAGAGTGGAAGAAACAAAGAACAAAAACATATTTATATATGTGATAACAACCTCCATTAACTAATGGAAGTCACATAACATAAACTTCCATGTCCCAAAAATACTCTTATCAAACAGCTCCCCCATGCAATTCCTGCAAAATCTACCCATATAAGATACTGAAAAATATTTTTTAAGGAAAAAGTGGATCCATAAACAAAGATGCACCACTCCAATATATCAACTTAAAAAACTAATCAAGGATATGGTGCTTGGTTCTCTTCTTGCTTCCTCCTCCTGCACATTCAAATTCAACCACAAAAAAGTCAGTACTTGGCGTTGGTCCGGAAAAAAAAATGAATCCAAAAATCCATAAAAGATGTCATACCAAGAAAAAAAACAAGATCAGCCAAAACTACTTTGGACTTCACTAGGGAGGAAACCTAAAAGGGTGTTGGAAATCTCTACTTCAAGTAACCTAGTCTCTCCGTTAAGGCCTTCATGTCCTCGCCGTGTCCTACGCCTTTCACTTCAGTGATGATCTTCTCATCAAGCAACTCCTCCCAAAACCCGTCGCTCAATGCCTTGTCATCCTCCTGAATCTCTTGCCCTTCCAATTCTTGCACTTCAATCTCATCACTTCCTTCGCTGGTCTCCCTTAGTCCTTGCATCTCCATCGCAAGTTCTTCGAATTCTTGGCTCTCCATTCTAATGGGTACCTCTTCTACATAGTTTATGACACTCGAGCTTCCTGCGCTGCCTTCCAAAGGTCTCCGCCTCTTCTTCGAGATCACCTCTTCGAGCTCCTTCCTTTTCTCCTTCTGTTCCACCAACTGTTGAATGAATGTCGGGTTTTGCATTGCTCGCGCTAAGAAGGCCATCATTTGTTGCTGCTTCTGTTCCGTCCCTTGGAGCCTCCCTTCCATGGCTTGAATATGGGCCTTCGTGTTCTGTTGTTCTTGTCTCAGCTTCACGACCTCTGCCATCAACACATTCTTGTCTCGCCTAAGGCGATTGACCTCACAATCCAATCCGAACCGTCCAACTTCGACAACAGGGCCTGAATTTTGGCAGTGGAGGGGAGTGTGGGATGAAGGTGGGCGCCTCCGCCTTATACTTTTGAGAATATGCTTCTGCCCTCTAAGAAAGCCTTCATTGGCAAACTCCCATTTGTCTGGATCAACTTTTCTGAAGCCCTGACAAAAACAAATCATGCAATCGGAATTAAATAATCAAAGGGGCTTTTAATCAATTTGAGAGTTTCATGAATTATATAGATCCAACAACTCTGTTTTAAGTGGCACTGCAAGTATTTGAATGGTTAAATAAAGTAGTGAAGTTGAGAATAAAATGAATACAAACAATAGACAGACAAATGAATTAGGGTTTGAAACCAAATGAAAGCCCATTAGAAATGAAGAAACAGATCCTTAATAGCAGAGGAAATTTTATTTGACTTCAGAGACTTTTAGCCCCCGTTTGGAACGGGGATAGATTTTATTCTAGGGTATAGATTTATCAAAGCATAAGTAAGTATAAATAAGGATAAAGTGATTTTGTGTTTAGTTGTGTTTTGAATTATTCTCGTTGCTAAACGTAAGAATAAATGTTTTGTTGTTTGGGTAAAATGTGAATAAAGTATGGATAAGGATTTATAAAAGGTAAAAAATTAATGATAGTTGATTTGACAGGTGATTTATAAGATGTGATGACAGTTGATTTGACAGTGGACCCACATATTATTTGAGTGGAATAACCTTGGATAACTTTAATTATAGGGGTTGATTGAAATCCATATACCACTTTATCTGGGTTTATTCTGGCATATGGCATACTTTATCCGGGGTTATCCAGGGTAAACAAACACATGAGATTTTTTATCCGGGGTTATCCGGGTTTATCCGGGGCCTTATACCGGATCCAAACGGGGGCTTAAGGAATCACATATGACTCCAAGTAGAATTTCATTTCCTTATTGGCTTCCCTTACTGTATTTAACTATACTATATGCGAAGAAAAGTGTGACTTCTGTGTCATGTAAGCTCATGTAGAATGACACAATACAAATCAAGCAACAATAAAAAAGCAAGAAAATATATTTCTATAACTAATTTGTCTTGTACAATCAACCAAATGTGAAAAAAAAAATCACAAACAAATGCCAACTAACCAACTTCAAATCACTAACTTGAACGATAACAAAGTGCCTGAACATATAGAAATACAAACACTGCAAAGAATCAACAGATGGACTAAACATCAGTGGGATACAAAATGGGCAGAATCATCATTAGAAAAAAAAAGGCCATAAAAAACTCCAACCCATCATTAATTAGCTTTAGAATTACTAAGTATAGGACACTAATCCCTTTGAAATATCTCACATGACATTGCACATATTAAAAGATTGTTTTTTTTCTTCCAAAGTTCCCCAAATAATAAATTAGCCTCAACATGGAATTTTATTTATGGGAAAATAACAAACAAATCATATAAGTATTGGAAATACACAAATCGGTCATTTTTAAAAATTCTACTTAAAAAATCCTTCTTTTACAATTTTACAAAGTAAAATAACTTGACTACCCTTATATTACCAATTATTTAAACATGTAAAATCACTTCCTTTCTTATATTGATATTATTTTCAATTAGATAATGACAAGAAAAGTTTCAAATATGGTGAGCGATTTAAAAATGGTAAGAGACGACGTCATTTTCGTCATTTTAGGTTATGAGAATGTTAAATAAGACCTTTTCCAACAGAATTCTTAAAAGAAGCCATTTTGGGTAATTTTTATCTTCAAAAAATATATATATTTTTGGCCCTTTATTTATTGTGCAACTATAAATTAGTCCCACTAAAAATCAAACCCAAATAAAAATTACAAAACAAAGATTGGGTTTTAAGAGAGGATACTCACATATGTGTTTAGCTGCCTAACAAAGCTGGAGAAGTTGTTATGCTTGAAATATTTCGGCAGAAGCTCCATCGCAAACACATGAGGATCCCAAACAATGAAGCTATTACCCGCCCGAGACCACGAGACCGTCTGATCAGTGTGCGGGTCATCGACAACCAAATAAGTCTTCATCAGGAACGGCGGCGGCCCCGCATCGTGCAATCCCTCCATCGGCCTCGGCGCCACATCCCGTCTGGTGGAGCTCGTCCCCGGGAACTCCTCCTTCACTGGGTAGAGATTGTTCATTGATTCTGAGAAGTAAAAGAAAACTCAGTTTTTGTGTGTAAACAATGAAACAGAGATTGGGTTGTAATGGAATTATATGCCGAAAAGATTTGAAACGATGAAAAACAGAGATGGGTCTTATTGGATTGGGGGCAAAGATCGTTTGTGGATGCTGTGATGAACAAAAACCCAAAGAAAGTTGAAATTTTTATGCGCCCAACATGTTTGAAATGTTGAAACAGAGATGGGTTTTACTTTTAGTGGGTGTTCATGGAGGTTGTGGAAAAGATCAGATTTTTAATGCCCCCATTTGATTTGAAACGATACAAAAAAACAGAGATGGGTATTAATAGATTGGGGCAAACACCCAATAAAGTTGAGATTTTTATGTGCCTGACAGGTTTGAAACATTGAAATCAGAGATGGGTTTTAGTGGAGGGTGTTCAAAAGATCAGATTTTTTTAGTGCCCACATTTGATTTGGAATGATGAAAACAGAGATGGGTATTGATGGGAAAGGAATTTGAAGCAGTGGAAAGAAGAGGGAAAGGAAAGCAAAACCCAAAAACCAATACTTACTTTAATAATAATAGATTGACAAAAGAAGAGAAGATTGTGATTTTGAGATCCTGACAGTGAGTGAGAGAGTGAATTGAAGAAGCCAAGAAGAGAGAGAGAAGTTGCGTTTGGTGATAGAAGAGATTGGGCGAGGAGAAGATGTGTCTGATAGTGGACACGTATGAAGCTTCTGGAAAGTTTGAGACCAGGTGTTGAATATTTAGACCATACGTGGAAGTAGCAGTTGATAGCTTTGAGAGACTTAAAATATCTTGGATGGACAGAAAAATATCTTGTCACCTGTTTTGGTGATCCACGTGAACATGTACTATTTAAAACAAGGGGAAAATCCATATAGCCCCCCCTGTGAACTAGCTTTTTAGATATTAGTCCTTTGATTTTTCTTAAAATCTGTATCTTAAAAATACTTATATAAATTCAAATAACCCACTAAATTAAATTTTTATTGACAAAATTTAGATTATTCTATAAATATTCCGTTTGGTTTACACTAGGTGAAAACCTAGCATATAAAAAAATCCACAATGTATTAAAAATATGAAAAATTTTCTGTAAATGATGATTTTATTCCTCCTAACGTATTATAAAACCCTATCTGAAAGAGAAAAAAAAGTCATTTAGAGGGTTTTTCACATTTTAAATAATTTGTAAGGGTTTTTTTTATATATGTTGCTTTTAGTCAGAGATCATCAAATAAAATAATTACAAAATATTCTTTATCTGTCAACATAAGTTTAATTGAGTGATTATTTAGATTTACATAATATTTTCAATGGATTTTTTTTATATTTATGACGGATGACCTTTCCGTGACTAACCTTACGGTCAAGTTGGTAAGTTACCTTCGCCTGTTTGTCCCTGGTACCACAGAAAATTCTTTCAAATTTCGTCTAACAAACAAGAGGTATAACACAGCATCAAGACTCAAACCTAAGACCTATCTTTAACATAAGTAAGCTCTGAACCATTGTGTTATAATCACTGGGGACATATTCAGAGGTTTTATGAATTTCAAGCAGTTTACTGGGGTTTATTTGGTTTTTCCCCAATAACAATAAAATCTTCCCGACGTCGGTGGAATGGACGTTTGCGATGGTATTAAAGTTTTGATTTTTTTTGTTTGAATCTTGTTGTAGATATTTGCTACCGAAACCGGAGAGACAGGGAAAGAGAAAAAAAAGACACGTGTGATTAAGTCCTGAGCCTGTGGGTATCATCAAACGGGTTCGGAGTCTCTGTGTAGTCGCCACAGAGGTTCTCTGTGCCAGCCTGTGAGAAGAGGACGTGTGGCAAACAAAAGATCCCACGTGATCTCACGTGATTGAACTTAACGACAATACATATATTAACGCCGTCTGCCTCATCGCACGTGAGCACCTCAACGTAAACACATAGATGTCACGTGATCCCTCATCATCTTCATTAACAGAACAAAAAGTTTCCTCTAGCCGCACCGTCGCAGACTCGCCACACCGCGACTTCCGCTGCCGCACCCGCGATTCCACCCTCCGGTGAACCGTGACTCCTGCTGCCACATCCCGCGACTCCACCCTCGTGTTTTTATTTTTATTTTTTTAGATGATATAGATTTTTTTTGTAGATTTATATTTATTTTTTTAGTTTCTAGATCTGATCTTTTTTTTATTTTTTTTGTGGCTTTTAGATCTAAAGTATTTATTTATTTTTTTGTGGATTTATTTTTATGTTTTTTGTGTTTTGATCTGTTTTTATTTTTTGTGGAGTTATTTTTATTTTTTATGGTTGATATAGATTTTTTAAAAAAATTTATTTTTATTTTTTTGTGATTTCTAGATCTGATATCAACTGTTCCAATATTTTTTTTATGCATTCAGAGACTCAATTACTTGTGGCTAGAAATAATGTGAATAGCCCTTCTGCAAGTGCATCATGCCAGTAGATGTTTTGTAGTTTGTTTATGAAATTATGAATTATATGTGCCTGTTCTGTAGTTTGTTTATGAATTTATGGATTATATGTTTCACAGTTATATGACAGTTCTGTGAATCAATTGGATGCATAGAGCAATCACTCTTTGAAAAATTTTAGTGTTTTTGCTAAAGTTTTACTATGCCCATTATTCTATATATTTTTTGGTTTATTTCCACAACCCATGCAAATCTTTCATTGATGCATATGAGATAGCTCATTGCCATTCAGTTTTCAACTTCAGTTGGATATACATAGCTTTTCTCTAATGCAAGTCGTGCTGAAAGCCCTGACAGAACTGAGTTTCTGCTTCATAGAATATTGTGTATCGTTTTCATCACAAGCCTCACAACATACGAAATCCAGAATCATTCTTACCATTCATCATTCAACATTACAAAACCAAAGTCTGACCATTATAAACCATTACATGAACAAAATGAGATGTGGGTAGCACGACCACATGAGAACGTTGTTGGTCCAGAATCATTCTTACCCTTGTAGTCTGCACTGAATCCATTGACTAGTTGTTTGCATGACCAGGATGCATTGACTTGTATGCACTGCACCTACACCTGGAATTCATTGACTTGTTGTTTGCATGACCAGGATGCATATACACCTGGAATTCTTACTGAAAACCCATCAAATGTTACCTGAAAAAGAATCAATCAGTCCAAAATATTCAAATCCATCAATTGTTACCTGAAAACAATACTGATTTTTTTTAATTTCACAAAAAGCAATACTGATAAGAATTAATCAGTCCAAAATATTCAAATCCATCAGTTGTTGCCTGAAAACAATACTGATTTTTTTTTTACTTTCACAAAAAACAATACTGATAAGAATTAATCAGTCCAGAATATTCAAACTCATCAGTTGTTGCCTGAAAACAATACTGATTTTTTTTTACTTTCACAAAAAACAATACTGATAAGAATTAATCAGTCCAAAATATTTAAACCCATCAATTGTTAACTGAAAACAATACTGAATTTTTTTTTTTACTTTCACAAAAAAAAACTCCAAGGTGTCTTGGTGGGCAGATATATATTTACTATACGAAAAAATTATGTCTACAAGATAACATATGCCTCACTATTTTCAATCATCACTAAAACCCTTGTGTAATTAAAGATAAAAGATTGTGAACTTAAAATACTATAACTCATCACATAAAACAAAAATAGTCTCTCTCAGTTCATCTTTTATATTTGAAATCCACAGTCTCTGTGAACCTTTTTTGCCCCATATCCCAAAAAAATTTCCCAACATTTCACATACAGAGAGGGAAGAGGGAATGAATACCTGTTACAGAGAGGGAGTTCTTCTTGTTGCCGGGGCCGGTGCCGGAGTTCTTCTTGGTGGGTCGGATGTGGGACTGCGTCGTCGTCTCCGGCAGGTCAGATCTAGGGCTTCGATGGTGGCAGTCGTTTCCAGCGGCAGGGACGGTGGTGGCAGTCGGTGATGGCGGTGGTTTCTAGGGTTTCAAAGAGGGATGGGGATGGGGGTGGTGGTTGCATGGGTTTCGAAGAAGGTCAAGGCACTAGGGTTTTTTTTGAAGAGGCAGAGGAGCTTCTCATCTCATCTGGTAAAATGAGGCAGGAGAGAGAAGATGGGTATAAATATCTTCCATCAATCCATCAAGTAATCCTCACCATCCATATCAGATCGGACGGTTGGAATGTAATGTATATATAAACAAAGGCCGATCAGATCTTGACTATCCATATTTGATAAAAATAAGCGAAGGCAAACGGCGTGAACTTCTGTTTTTTTTTGTCCGTTCCATCACGTGAGCTCACGTGTTCGACTAGTCCACGTGTCCATTTCTCACAGGCTGGCACAGAAAACCTCTGTGGCGACTACACAGAGACTCCGAACCCTCATCAAACCACTCGCAATTATATCGTGACACAGATACGTCATTCGTCAAGAAAAATGCTCGACCTCAGTGATACGGCGAGTTTTGATACAGGTTATGTTTTAAAATCTATCAATTTTCTTTTTATCTCTGTCAAAAATCATAACATATGAATTACAATTACAATGTCATTGAACATGGCCAAATGAGCTTTGTAGGAATGCTCCCATCCTTGGAACATATCGAACAGCAGAAGTGAATTTCTTTTTGGAAGTGGGCAAAGAGCATGCAAAATTTAAACATGAATTGTCCACTATGGAGAATTACCAAAACATTATTCAAATGAAGGTCCTTACAGTCTTTAATGATGGAGAACAAAATCACTCGTAAGCTTAGTATGACTTACAGACCTTCTTCCTCTTTTTTTGCATTCAACTAGTTTGTGTTCGTTATAGTTACACGAGATGAGATGGTTAGAAATCTTTTATTTTTGCAACCCAATCGCTCTTTTGACTTTGAATTTTTTTTTTTGTCAATATACTGGTTCTTCTACACATTTGTCTCCACTCTATAATATGGAATAGTTAGGAATAAATTCAATCTACTTAATCTCCATTGTTCTTGCCTTGTATATTATAAATTGTTTACTAACACAATAGAATTATTAAATTTGACAAATATGTAGTGAGACTCTTTGGCTGCAAATTCATCTGATCCAAGCCCCAAAATATGACAATTTTTTGTTTTGCATATCAATCAATTAAGTTAAAAAAGATAGATGAAGGAATTTGAGCAGAGTAAAATGTAGACTCAAATAAGAGTGCATTCCAGGAATCATCCATCCTCGTAATCCTCTCATCCACGCACAATTTGATATTTTTCTTTTCCACAGCTGATGAATAAGCTTTATACAAATGTTCCAATATGGCCTAAAAAGTTAACCAATATTATTACTAGAAGAACATAATAAAAGAGGTAAAAAAAAAGAAGGAATGGAAGAACTTGTGACAAAGCAAAACAAGGACCGTAACTCAGTGGTTGAGAATAAAATTTACAATTACATGTTGTGGAACCATTTGCCTATTAAATAATAATAATAATAATATAATGCATTTAATATTTTTTTTTTTTGATGTACGCATCACCATCTGTTCATGAGCAAACCTGATATTTTCCATCTACATTTGATATAATATAAACCAGTGGACAAACTAAATGACAGATACGTGACGCCTTTCAAAAATCTGGGAAGAGTCTTCTGATATATGCCATTGTTGGTTGGATGTTAACAATCTTTAGCTTGCCATCCAAACAGTTGAGGGAAGGCCTTTCATCTGTCCCAGATAATACAAAAGCCTAATGAATGGAATACCAAAGGTCTCTAGCACCCTGACCGCAGCATTTGGTGGTGAATATAGGCAGGCCAAATAAGCTTATATCACATAGTTTTCTGTGGCAGTGGTTCATTCCAGGATCTGCAAGTCAGTGAAAGGCGTATGAAAGCTGATAGTAATTCCATGGAACTTGGAAAGAGAGAATCAAAACTTACGGCATCAATAAAAAAAAAATCCACTGATGTATTCCCAAAGCAGCAGGGAAGCATCGCATACATTCCCACATACAGACAGGGAAAGAAAAGCTTCTTTACCTGTTGAACAGAAGTTCCTCATGAGTAATAAATAATAGTGAACAGAATATATATGACAAAAATGGAAGGCTTCCACCTTTAATGTAAGAAATAACACAGACGAGACATTAAATGTTTCTGGTTTTCAAATTCTTGTAGCCTGATCTTGTGTTCCCAACAGCCCCAGTGACCATTCATTTGGTGAGGAACACCCATACTTTAAGCCTTCCTGTACCCACCAAGATGCAAGTAAAAACTTGATGTAGTTCAAATTTCTCTACAATTGGTGATCCATGTCCTTGAATCCAGATAATATAAGCTTGAATCAACAGAGCTAAGTTTGGACCTCGGTAGAATAATCTCATAGGATATGATCAGATTGGCTTGATATGTTCACCCCAAAAACTCATAAATATCTTGTGTAATAGGATGATATAATCATCATGTAAACAATTAAAAGGTCAGAGATAAAATCAAAGCTAGGAAGACATTTCAGTTAGCAAACAATTATATATATGTGTGTGTGTCCAAGCACATGGGTATACACATACAAACAAGTTTCCAGCACAGTTTCCAAACATTCCGTGATATGGATCCACTACCACCATCCATCAAATGCTCCAATTTCCATTAGATGGGGATGTAATTGTGCCACATCTCAAATGCTTGAACTAACGTGCTACAAAACAGTTCATTTAACATTGCTCTTTCTGCTATTTTACAAGCTTTTATGCACACACAATGATACAAGAGAAATAAAGATACAGAAAATACTTGTAAATGGCATGCAGTGAATGAAAAGTTTTGTGGCAAGCTATGCAGCACAGGCACGGACACGGCAACGTGGCAGTTTGTGATATAAAAAAAAAGGATAAGGAGGTGACCAAGATACGACAACAAAAGCAAAGCACTCCTGTACATAGTATTAGAATCAAAAGATTTATCCACTTATCCATGAATTCCCCTTCATCCAACTAGTGATTTACACACATGCACAAATTAATATTAAAGAATTAAGATTTTGCCAAAGTATATCACAATATACCTCTACTCGGGTATATGCCATGGTGCATAGAAAATACCTAGGACAATTTCATAATCAAGTGGATGCTTGAACTTGATCTCTCATGTTCGATGATGAGGCCGAAAATAAGGATGTTGCATAGCTTCATCGACACTTAACCGATCTTCCTGCAAACAACAACAAATGCAACATGACTTGACAAGTTCTTTTATGAAAGACTTGCATAAGAGATGGAAAGTAATTTGTGAAAGACACCCATTCCTATTCCTTACCTTCCCCCCCAAAGACAATAGAGATTGATATTAAGAATGGGACAGCATCGTAATGATTTTGTTATTACGTAATTTTTCTTGAAATTATCCCAGAAAACTACTACAGCATTTAAGAACCAACTACTTCAGCAATGATATGACTCGAAAAGGAGTTATATACTTCCTTAAAATGTGATCAAAAGACTTTAGAGAGAGGGAGCAAACTAATATATTCATAATTTAGTCAATGATAACCAATTTTTACAATATTGGATACTTACAGGATGCCAAAAAAGCAGTTGGCGCACTAACCGCAATGCCCAAATATTGGGAAACCTGTATAATAATGTTGACACCCAAGTAGCATGATAAGATCATGAATGATATTTAAATTGCAAGGTGACAGAAACTGAAGTACACACAATTTGAAATTGTTACTTTACCCTAATCCAAGAGGGTCTTTACTCTTTATCTGATTTGAGAAAAACTCTTCTGAACATTTCCAGGAAGCTGGCCAAACCGCCTGCTTTTTAAAAAGGGTCTAGTCAGTATATCCAGAGGTTCATTTTCTGTATAAATTAATTTTCATTAAGATTGTGACAAAATGGAATGGAAGTATTTGATCTACTTAAAGCTAAAAGGGGGGAGGAAGGACACCATGGGGGAGTTGGGGGGGGGGGGGGGGGGGGGGGGGAAGGGTAGCACAGATCTTCTACCATGCAAAATCATATACTATAACTGAGATGAACTCAGGATACACATAGCTCAACAAAATCTCTCTTAAAAATTGTTACTTTGCACATGGTATCCATTCTTGTACCTCCTTAGCCTGTTCAGAGATAGAAAAGATGTTTAGAGTATACTCCAGAAGATCAAAAGGTGGGTGGTTCGATGTCCCCGAGGAAGAGATGTTTGACATTGCTCGTGACTTCCATCTCCAGGATGGTTGGAGGAGGCTGGCTGTCTAGAGACCTCTCATTCTCAGGGGGTGAGGCGCAGGATGTGTTGACCCCAGCCAGTTTCTGGGGCTCTCTGACCCACAGGAAGGTGCAACTGCAACTTCCCTCGGATAAAGAAAGATTCGTGAGGTTAATGGTGGAGGAATTTGCAGAAGTGGAGCGAGGCCTCAGAGGTTCAATATCAATTGGGGAGACACGGCAGGCCTCATTCCTGCGGGGAAACAGGATGCATGGGTAGGGATTTCTTCAGGTGATCAAAGCTGAACATTCTGGTTTTGAACATTGGGGGCGTCAATGACCCAAGTAAGAAGATGGCAATCAGGGAGTTGGTCCAATCACATAAGGTACAGGTGTGTCATATTCAAGAGACAAAGTTGGAATAGATTGACATGAGAACCCTCAGAGAGATTGGGGAGGGAAGATTATAATGTTATATGTGATGGTGTCCAAGCTGTCAGTGGTGCATCCAGAGGAATTCTGATTTGTTGGAATACACAGCAGTGGAGGTGCTTGGACAAGGCGGTTGGAGAGCACTCTGTTTTGCAAAAAGCTCCTCATCTGGCTGGAGGTGGAAATGTTCTGGCATGTAGGGTCGCATGTGAACGTGAACAGGGCAGCTCTCTGGGAGGAGGTGAGTAGAGTGAAGGAGAGGTGGAATGGGCCATGGTGCATGGTCAGGGATCTTAACATCACCCGGGTTGCAGATGAGAGAAACGGATATGGTCTCGCCTGCAACGAAGACCTGCAAGTTGATAGTGCAGGAAGGTCTACTATACCTCAACATTTCCAACAAGTTGCATACAGGAACAACTTGTGCAAGGAGCCTTCGTTGGCTAGGTTGGATTGGGTCCTAAAGGACTTGAGAGTGGGAAGAGGTGTTATCAACATGTGAGCTGGCTGGCCTTCCAAGGATATGTTTAGACCACTCGCTTCTCCTTTGGGGCGCGTGTGAGGAACTTAGAAAGCAATAGTTCAGATTTGAGAACTGGTGACTACAGGTGGAGGGCTTCTCAGATGTGGTTTCCAGTTCATGGAATGAGCCGACCCTGGGTGTGGAAGGGGCCAAAAAGGTTACCTTAAAGTTAAAAGAGGCTGAAAGTTGCCATGATCTCATGTGCCAAGCACATATAAAGACACATTATAGGCACATGTAGAGTCCCGGATACTTGGAGAACGACCCATTTTGGAAATAAGGAGAAAAAGTTGTATTCACAACAACAGTTGTGTTAATTTATTTATTTTTTTCATTTTTTTGGAAATAGTATACCAGCTAAACAAAGCTCGGTTAGCAAGAATTTACCACAAGCGTGTATGCACACATCATGAGAAAGCAGTACACAACAAACACAATTAAGCTAGTAATCTGATGAGCTCCTATGTAGAAGAGAGCAGCATAAGTTTTGTTTATGCTAATAAAAAAATATACCCGTCTTTCTTCAACAAAAAAAAAAGAGAGAGAGAGAAAGAGAGAGAGAAAAGAAAGAAAGAAAGTTATACCTGTCAAGGTACAAATTATTCTTTGTTTCTTCCTTCACCATTTTGAACACTTGAAAAAGCGCGTCCCATTCTCCTTTATATATCAGTTTCTGAATAGGCTTCTTGAACAGAGAAGAATATATCCCATCAAGAAGAAAATAAACATGAAGATAAAAATACTCCAGCAAGAGCTTTGAGGCCATCTCGCTAGCTTCATCACCATTATGACCATCAAAATCTGCTGCAATCCCAACGCTGACCTCTTTAACCCCAGTTCTACCTGCTCCAAGACAAGATTGTTACAAGTCACCACATACATCTATGTCCGCATCCCTTCATGCAACAAAATTTCAAAAAACATGGCATGACTGCATGGAAACCCAAAATTAAAAAAACCCTGCATAATAATTATATCATACGAAAGAAAAACTCAAGGCATGACTGAAAACAACTGGTTTAAGCAAAAAAAACTACATCAAACCCTGAATATTTGATGTTGGATAAATGTTGATAGGTATACGAATTCATATCAGAAAACCAATGATAGTTGATATTTAGTTGATTCTCTGAGATAAGTAACATATTTGATCATGCAAATAAGTATAATGAATCAAAGGAATAATTCATAATCAATGATGAAAGTAAAGGCAACAAAAACAAGCATAAAATAGAAAGAAAAAAATTCGTTAAATGAAAGAAAACAATAAGCCAACACAATTTCCATGTGACAACAAGCAAAACAAACTTCCATCACAAAGTAAGTCCAACTTGAATATGTGAAGAACAACAATTAGGCATCATGAATCCAAGAAACACTGTCAGAGTATGGAATCATACATACAAGGAAAAAACAAAACAGACATAAAATATATATAAAAAAAAATAGTATGTGATTTATCTAATTTAGTACATGCTAGGGCTGGTATATACTGGAGTACATACTAGGGCTAGCATATACTGGAATAGAAAAAATGTAAAAAGCCATGCATTCAATATATATAAAAGAAATGCATTTCACTAGACAAATATATAATTTTAAAAAAAAATATCAAAACATGTTCCGCAAAAGTTACTGTAAGAACAATTATCCCAACAATTTCTACGCATAAATTTGCTTTTTTGGGGGTTTTTTTTGTTTATTTATTCCTTATCAAATATTCTCGTATTAGAAGGTGCAAGACTCAAACCTAGAAACCTCTCAATGGAGAAGGGGCACCTCTACCAACTTTTCAAGAGGTGGTTTGATATAATCACCACCACAATTCATATAACCGGCGAATCAAGACATCTTCAAAAATTCTCCAAAACAAAACATTGGCGAAGAACGACAAAAACAAGAGACTGAATTATGATCTGAACCACTCAGTTCGGCAACCGAAGGAACATCAGGCATCGGAAAAGGAGGATGCAAATTACCGATGAAGGGGATCCGAATGTCGAGAGCGCAGACCGCGCGGTCCTCCTGAGACCTCCGCCGGCCGAGGAGAAGCGCCACCTGGCAATCCTCCGTCACCGGACGGCGGGAACCGCCTCCGGAAGAGGAGGAGGAGAGTGTCCATCGGGGGCAGTTCGCGGACCGGAAGACTGCTGGCGCTCCGCCTTCCCGGTAGACCGTGAGGCACGTCTGGGACTCGGAGGAGAGAGAGAGAGGCCTATGAGGAAGACGGACCGTACGGACATCGATGAGGGGCGGAAAGGGTGAATCGGAGGGGGAGTTCTTGAGAAAGAGAGAGATTTATGGAATTGACGAAAATAACCTCGATTAATTGACCCCGCGTCGGATGGTTTGAGACGTTGGAAATTGGAACACAAAAACCAGCGACGCAGTATATACGGTTAACGAATTTAGTTTTTAAATTAAATTATTTTTATAAATACATTCAAATAAGTTTTTACAAAATATAAAAATTCTGATTTAATCATTTTGATGATAAAAATATCTTGTCTTTTTCTGAAAAAATCGATATTACTCCTAAAAACTTATAAAAATCGAAAAAAATCTATGTAAATAAAGTAAATTCTCTTAAAGTCAACCACAAATCTAATAAGTGTATTACATTAATTTATCAAGTTAATTTTAAAATGATATTATAGTAATTTATAGTAATTTATCATGTATGGATAGAGTCTGCCACAAATCTGGTTAGTTTCGGTTATGTAGTGACTAAAATAAGTATTGTCTTATCTTTTGAGGGGATATACCGATTTATAAATACATTTTTGTTATAAATCATAAATAAATAAAATTCAACATATCAACCACCACATAGTAGAAAGATGGAAGAGAGAAGTTATGACTTTTCTGTATTTACTATCTTATTAATAATCATATACTTAATACAATGTAAGACTCTATTTATAGACAAAAAAAGATAACAACAAATAAGATTTTGGAGATTTAGTTTTACCAATTCTTTATGATAAAGATAAGTGATTACAAAATCAAAATTTGTCTATAGTGGCCATCTATAATTACAACATTTTACAATAATTTTCTGGTTTTCATAAGTTTTAGGGAATATATCGATTTTTCAAAAATAATGGATGAGGACATTCTGGTAACTTTTAATGTGTAACTAAGGTATACCATGTACTTGGTTAGTTGGGCTGATAATAGAATGAAATAATATTTTTCTAATAACATAGGACTTATAACAATTTTCCAATTTTATAGAATTAAAGCCGATTTAGCTAACTTTCAAGGGAGTTATATCAAATTTTCTCTATAAAGAAAGCATTTTATATATTTATTTATTTATTTATCATTGAAAAAAATCGACATATATCTCTTAAAATTTATGAAAATCGATAAATCTCATCAGTCTTTATCTTATTAGATAAGATTTATTTAATATTTATCATGTATGGTTAGATAATATTTAAAAAATTCGTTTTAGTCCCTACTATCAGTCCGTCACCCCAACTAATAGGTTCATGGTTAATCCTAACTACACATTATAAGTTATCAAAATGCATCACCCCTCATTTTTGAAAAATCGATATAGCTCTCAAGAAACTTATAAAAATCGAAAAAATCCCTATAAAATTAGTAAATCTCCTTAGGTCTCCATTTTATTAAAAAATATTTATTTTAGTATCTTTCGTAACTGAAACTAGCCAGATATATGGTTGACTCTAACCATACATATAAATTATCATAATACCTTTTTAAATTTACTTGATAAATTACTGTAATATGCTATTAGTTTTATGGTTGACTTTAAATTTACAAGGATTAATACAGATTTAGTTAACTTTCCAGAGAGTCATATGAATTTTTCCTAAGACCTCCTTTCCAAGCGTTCATCCAATACTTCACTCATATATCTTATCAACCCACTTATGAGACTAGTTACACAATCACACCCTAGTCGACCGGAGGGGTGATAAACGAGCCGAGTAGCTCGGGCTCAGTTCAGGTTGGCTCAGTTAAAGCTCATTCTAGCTCGTTCATTTGCACAAATGAGTCAATTTGAACACTTTTTAAAGTTCGATTTGTAAACGAGCTGAGTCCAGTCTATACATGAGCTCGTTACTTAAAATAAAAAGGGAAAAAAACCTGAGCATGAGCTTATGTTATTTTCATATGTATAAGGTATTTGTGATTTGTGAAATATGACTTCTCAAATGTTAAACAAGATTTTTTTTAGTTAAACGAGTCCGAGCCAAGCCTTGGCTCGAGTTTTGGCTTGACTCGTTTAACAAATGAGCTGAGCCAAACTTCACCCGAGCTTTCCACGAGTCGAATGAGTCGAGTTTGAACATAAAATTAAGCTCAGTCTCGAACCGAGCCTAATATTAAATAAGCCAAGCCTGAGCAATCAAGACTCGACTCGTTACCACTCCTAGTCGACTGGCCTTGCTGTCTCACAATCATTTATTCCTGACCTTGTATATATTAACTGTCATTAATGCCATCAATATCAAATTACACTACCTATGAATTGAACCACACAATTTATACCGTCTATGCCTCTATGATACCATGGGTAGCATGCTAGCGTGGATCCGGATCCCATATTACCCCAAATTCCATTTTATAGTCCCTCTGTTCCACCACCCAAACAGTTTAAAAGGATGGTTGAATGACCCCCCTCACTCACCCCCCTCCACCGTTTTCTCTGTAATGGTGCGGCTCTACGTATTCAAGCACTTCAATGGGGGGACCTCTTCTTCCCCAGACCCTCCCCAAAACGAGCCTCTCCATGCAACAAGCCCTCTCCAGGTACCTCTCCTCCGCCACCCAAACAGACCCAACCCGCATAACCTTCTCCCGCACCTTCCAGCACTGCTTGGACCTCGCCCTCGGCACCAATCCCACGCGAGGATGATCGTCTCGGGATTCGCGCCCACCGTCTTCGTCAACAACTGCCTCCTCGCCATGTACGCGCGCTGCTGCTCGGGCGCGCACGCCGCGCGCGCCGTGTTCGACGGAATGCCCGAGAGGGACACCGTGTCCCACAACGCCATGGTCTCTTGCTACGCGAGGTCGGGCATATGGGTCGCGCCCGGTCCATCTTCGATTCCACCCCCGACAAGGACGTTGTCTCGTGGAACTCCATCATCTCCGGGTACGCGGAGAACGGCCTCCGGCGCGAGCCGCTCGACCTCTTCATGCTCATGCGTCGGTCGGGGACGACGCGTCCCGACCGGGCCACGCTCGCCATCATCCTCAGGTTGTGCGCGGATTCCGAGGACCGTCGGTTCGGGTGCCAGGTCCACGGGCTCGCCGTGCGCATGGGCCTCGCCTCGGACGTCGTGACGGGGAGCGCGGTTCTGGACATGTACGCCAAGTGTGAGAGCTTCGGGGATTCGCTCCGGGCGTTCCGGGAGATGCCGGAGCGTAATTCGGTCTCGTGGAGCGCCACCATCGCTGGGTGCGTGCGGAACGATCGGGCGACGGACGGTCTGGATTTGTTTGTTGAGATGCGGAGGGAGGGGGTCGGGGCGAGCCAGTCCGCTTACGCGAGCTGTTCAGGCTGTGCGCGGGGATTTTGTCGCTCGACATGGGCCGTCAGATTCACGGGGACGCCGTGAAGACTGGTTTCGCTTCTGATCCTGTTGTGGGTACCTCGGTTTTGGATATGTATGCGAAGTGTGATCGCTTGAGGGATGCGGAGAGGGCGTTTCGGTTGCTGCCAAAGAAGAATTTGCAGACGTGGAATGCAATGGTCGTCGCGTTCGTTCGGGAAGATTTGGGTTATGAAGCTTTGGAGCTGTTTCGGCTTATGAACAAGTTCTGTGTAGGATTCGACGACGTAAGCTTGTCTGGTGTTTTCAGTGCTTGCGCGGGGATTGAAGCCTACTTACAAGGTTTGGAAGTTCATGGTTTGGCAATCAAAACAGGTTTCATGACCAACATTTGTGTTGCTAATGCAATGCTTGACATGTATGGGAAATGCAGAGCTGTTGTGGAAGCTTGTAATGTTTTCGACGATATGGAGAGACGAGATGGGGTTTCATGGAATGCAATCATCACAGCTTTAGAACAGAATGGGCGGTATGAGGAAACGCTTTTCCACTTCAATATGATGTTGTGTCATGAGATGGAACCTGATGAGTTTACTTATGGAAGTGTTCTTAAAGCTTGTGGTGCTTTGGAATCTACGCATCATGGAATCAAAATTCACAATAGAATTCTCAAGTCCGGTATGGGTTTGGACACGTTTGTTGGGAGCGCCATCATCGACATGTATTGTAAGTGTGGATGCATTGGAGAAGCTTTGAAGCTCCATGAACGGATGGAGGAGAAACCGATGGTGTCATGGAATGCAATCATCTCAGGTTTCACCGATAACAAGCGTAGTGAAGAAGCCCAGAAATTCTTCTCTGAATTCTTAGACACGGGCTTGAAACCTGATAAATTTACGTACTCGACAGTTTTGGATACCTGCGCCAACCTTGCAACGGTTGTGCTTGGAAAGCAAATCCATGCTCAAATCATCAAACAAGATTTACAAATGGATGTTTACATATCGAGCACGCTTGTTGACATGTATTCCAAGTGTGGGAACATGGAGGAATCATTGATGATGTTTCAGATGATGCGAGAACGGGATTTGGTGTCATGGAACGCCATTATCTCAGGGTATGCCCATCATGGCCATGGACCAGAGGTTCTTGAAATGTTTAATCAGATGCAGATCGAAATGTTAGGCCAAATCACACGACATTCATCGCTATTCTTCGTGCATGTGGGCATGTAGGTTTGGTCGATGAAGGGATGCGATACTTCAATTTGATGAGAGAGGAATATAAGTTGGAACCTAGGTTAGAACATTATTCTTGCATGGTAGATATCATCGGGCGTTCAGGGCGAATAAGAGAAGCCTTGGAATTGATCAAGGACATGCCTTTTGAGCCTGATGCGATCATATGGAGGACTCTGATGAGCGTTTGCAAGATTGGAAAAAACGTAGAGGTAGCAGAGCGAGCTGCAAATTCGATCCTGGAATTGGACCCAGATGACTCGTCTGCTTGTATTCTTCTGTCAAACATTTACGCCGAAGCGGGAAAATGGGAGGAGGTTTTGAGGATGCGAAGCTCGATGAGGGATAACCAGCTAAAGAAGGTGCCTGGTTGTAGTTGGATTGAAGTGAAGAGTGAAGTTCATTCATTTCTTGCTGGGGATAGGGATCACTCGAAGCGCAATGAGATATATATAAGGTTGGATGAGTTGATTGGAGAAATGAAAAGGGTCGAATATTGTGAGCTCGATCTTTGACCTGCTCCGATAGTTACACCACAATTGTGTTTTTTCTGTTATCATTTGGGTTTAGAAAGAGATTTGTTTTAAATAACATCTACTCAAAGTTCTCAACATGTTGACACCTCTAGATTTTTGAGTCATGCAGTTCATCATTACTTCCATATGAATTTTTTGGATTTAAATCCTACATAAAACTGTGAACAAATTGTTCATTCTTCTTTTAGTTGGGTGGAATTTATTACATTTAATCTGCTGTTAAAAGTTGCAGTCTAATCTTTCTTCATCATTACTGAAGAATTCTTTGAGTAAATTTGGGAGTGTTCCTCTAATGCCTGAAATCATCATAGAAATTTCATGTGCAAATTTGACTTCTTGTTTTATGTGGATTTGGTGAGAAATGGTCTGCTGCAACTTTAATGTAGTCTTCTTTTTATTATCTTCCTTACATTTATATATTTTTATGTCTTGAAGTCTTGAAATAGTGCTAAACTGCTAAACCTAAACATTTATTATGCCAAATCTATGTTTATAATTTTATACAATCTAATTTTTATGTCTCTCCAAAGCCCAAGATTATCATTATTATACTGGTGTAACTTATTTCTTGTCCATTCAGCTAAACTATTATTTTTGGCATGATAATGCCAGGAATGATGGTTTTCTCCTTGACAACACAATCCAAATCTAGACTTTTGATGCATTTTTTTCCCACTGAAAATCTATATTGAAAATATGATTTGGGATGAGCTTGACAAGAATGGTGACCATATTAGACAATGTATTTAGACTCCCCTACGTGGTAGTCATCAAGCACCTGAGACCATTAGACAATGTGATTTTCAACCAGCAGTAGCTTGCGCCACTTTTCACTTGATGACTTTTCCCATGAAGAGAATGATCTCAATTTTTTGGGAAATAAACATGAGGACGAGGAGAATGATCTTTTGCGATATGGGTGGCTTGATATTGGCAATTTCAATGACATTGACAGGCTATTCAGGTGGCTGTTAAATTTTTATCTCACATTTATGTTTTTGCTAAATAGTCATGTAATTATATTTTGTTGTATCCATGGAGATTTTATCTGGACTGCATTAATCATTAAATCTTTGATTGAAGATAACTTCTCTTGATTGCAAATGTATCTTGTCAGTCAAGTTTGATCCCAAATTTATTTGGTTGATATAGGAGTGCACTATCCAAAGGAAAATTTTTCTTGCTATAAACTTTTTTTTTAAGGTTATTGTGTAACTTTGCAGGAATTCTGATTCCACTATCCAAAGGAAATTTACTGTGATCAGGCTTTTAATCTTACTTACCAAACTTATGATAATTGGCCAGATAAAGATCCTGAACAGAATGGAATATTTTCTTTCAATGGACAGGTTGCAAAAGAAAAACATTAGTTGGAAACTTTCACTTTACATTTGCACATATACTGAGCATGAATATTTTCACTCTTTGAAATCTTTGCAGGTGGGCTTTACAATTTTGTTGTGCTGCTGATTCAGTGAAGTGGCCAATTTTTCAGTTACATGTTATGGTTGTATCATTTCCTTTGGGTCCTTTCAAGTTGGGAGTGTTTAGTAATGTCACATGTACTTATTAACCAGTTAATGAAACAATTTGTTATGGCACAGCATGAGATTCAGGAGAAGGCCTTGTAATTGTAGGTTATATCTTATAACTGTAACAATTTATCATAAATTCATAATCCACTTCCTTCTTTTCTTATTTAACTGTGCTTTTTATATCCAGATGTTATATAAGGTAACTTCTTTGGGATTTCAATATGGAAACAAAATATGTAGTCAAACCAAAATTTTCTATTATGCCAGTTTTAACACCATCTCTTCCTCTCCTAATATTTTTTTTTGTGGCTAAGATGAAAATTATATGATCTTTAAAAATTTAGTAAACTCATGTTAACGAGAGAATCATGGCCCTGGAAATGCAAGCCAATATTTGCAGGTCAATTGATGGTAATTCTGAGGGCAGTGTGTATAATCAGTTATTGACATCTGTACATGTATATTGGCATTTATTTAGATGGATGAATGCTCGCATATGTGCATGGGTTGTAGGTGTGTGTGCTTGCATCATTTAGCTTGAGTTAGTATTAAAAGTTTACTCACTGGATTTCATGCCTAAGATTATTGTTCATTAATATATATGGAAATGTATAGTTTGACATTCACCACAAATTTGTGTGCCGTTCTCAATGGTGTAGACTTGTAGCATAACATCCGTCGTGATTTGCATGTGTGAACTGTCTTTGTTATTTCTGGCTTTCAAAGAACTTGTTCTGTGGATGTCATCCAGGATTTCTCTGAATGTTAAATGTAAATCGTGCAGGTTCTTGACTCGTGAATAAAGAAGTATTCCACAGATGAAAAATATATTTTGTTATGTTCAGCTAGGACTTGTGGGAGCTGCAATTCTATGCCAAGCTTCAGGTTTCACTTGGTCAGGACATTAAATGCGCACGGTAGTTAAGGTGCCAACTGATGCTGACACAATTTTAAAGACCTGAAAAATACATAGATGTGGAAACCAAAATTTGGGAGAGGAAGAAAACTGAAAATTTGTTGCCCTTGAACAAACTGCTTTATGTTGCCCTTGAAGTGCTCATTTGTTGAAACATGTTGCATCTTCACATGTGTGCATGCGTGTTTGCTTAGAAATACTGTTAATTATATTTTCTCTATTGCACATACGTATCATTCATTTACAAGTGTTGGCTAGAAGGATCAGATGACCACCTCATTTATGTTGAAAGAACCCTATGTCAAGCGAAATCCTTTACATCACTATGAAATTCTGGTATGTTTTTAAAATTTTTATGATATGTTGTTTAAGTTTTTTCTATTATTTAATGTTAATGGAGTTTTTTTTTCTGATTTACTCATTAGAAGTTTGTGTGTTGCAAATTAAATTGACCAAAAGGTTCAGTGTGTTCAATTAAAAACTTAAGAGGTGCAGCATTCTGTACAAATGTCACCAATGGCATTTGGACTGGGACTGTGGTTAACGACTACTATCTTCATCTGATAATTTTTATAATTCAAATTGGCCGTCTCATTGTTCTTACTGATTTTTAAAGTTTTCTTTATTATGTGGCAACTGATCATGATCATACAGGTACCTATAGAGTACATTTAATAAAAAATCTTTTACTCTTCTCCAGATGCCAGGACAACAGCATCTATAATACAGGATAGTTGAACAACCATCAGTCCATTAGTGGATCCTTTATATAGTGCTAACCACCATTTCAGAAGATCAGCTCTTTGTTGTGCTGCTTGTGCATTGTTTATTTTCTGATTATCCTCTTTGAAAAATTAACAAGGGATGACATACATTTGTGCCTTGGAATAATTGTCAACACGCCTCTCTTTTTTTATTCATGAGCCTCATTCCTAATTCTTCCTGAGGATGTGCAGAAGCCTTAACGATGCTCATAACATGAATTTGCTCTATGTGCTGTCGTACTAAATTTTCTTCTTGAAGGTGATCAAAATTCATTTCATGTAAGCCATAGATTCATCACCCTGTTATCTCATGAAAATCTAAAAAAGGGGCTCATCTCATGAGCTGAATGAAAATCAATGTTTGTTTTGAACCTAATTTGTTGCATATCTACTTTCTGTCTTGCACTCAAAGGTAAATTAAGAAAAGGTAATTAGCACTTTTAATCCCTGAAATTGAATATTTGCAAAAATAGTCCCCGCTCGTCAAATATTAGCAAACTAGTCCCGGTGAGAGATTATATAGGAGACATGCCGTCTCCAGTGTTTACTTTTTTAAAAAAATCGAGATCCCAGGAGAAAAAAAATGCACAGGAGACGGCATGTATATATGCCGTCTTCAGGAGACGGCATATAGTCTCCAACTTGAAATTTTTTTTCTTTTTTGTTTCAATACATCATAAATTCTGCTTTAACAACTTAACTGAAATTCATATATAATTTTCATATATGTTCAATCACTATATTTCATTACATAACTGATTTAGTAGTCAATCCTTCTTAACTTTCTAGGTGAACATTTTTCAAAGACTGGATCATATTCCGGTGAATTATCAACTACTCATTATTCATGTATGGAACTAATTCGATTTAAGTAACGAATTCGTAGGCTCCTAACAAACTCAAAACAACCTAAAAATAGTAAAAATAACTTTTAACCATCGATTTGACCTCCAAGACGATTTCAGAACGCTCCTGAAAAATGGTGACATACTAGTGGCATAGCGACTACTCATGTAGGGCTCATCGATGCGAAAGTGTAGACATATTATAATAGCGATTCTGATCTACAGTTCAAAAGTTATGGCCGTTTGAAGTCACGGTGCTTCCGATCGATCAATTTTCTTTTTTTCGTTCCATTTGATCTCGGCCGTCCATACACTGTATGGCTATGATGTCTGCATCCTCAATTTTAACACGACTATCTTTTACAAGAAATGACAAAGCAAAGACATTCTTCACCGTCTGTGCAAAGGAGGCTCGATTCAATATAAAGCAAACATTCAATGATAAAATTATAAATTGGAGATGGTATATATACATGTCGTGTATTTTTAAAAAAAAATCAAGATCCCAGGAGGAAAAAATGCACAGGAGACGGCATGTATATATGCCGTCTCCTGAAAACGACATATATACATGCCGTATATACATGCCGTTTCTTGTACATTTTTTTCCTTTTGGGATCTTGGTTTTTTTTAAAAAATACACACTGGAGACGGATTATATATAATTCATCTCCAGTATAATCTCTCACCGGGGCTAGTTTTTGTTAATATTCGACGGACGGGGCTATTTTTGTAATTTTTCAAATTTCAGGGGCTAAAAGTACTAATTGCCCTTAAAGAAAAATTCATATGTTCTGTTAGGATAACAAGTGTGGATATGTTTTACTTGCTTCTTTGGTATATAATATACATACAAATATTGGTTTTACAATTGCTTTTAACCTGCTTTAATTCCATTAATTTAGCCGTCTCAGAGACACTCTTCATGATATCAACATGTTTATCAATTTCAAATAAATTATTGTTTCTCAATTTATTCTTTTTTATGGATGATTACAGTATATATTTATGTAAAATACCATCATTATATCCATGCATGGTAGATAAATTGCAACCCTGAATAGTATATATATACACGCGCATTAGCGCGTGCACCTCAACTAGTACCAAGTTAGCAGTTATGCTTTTCAGGTCCTTCCATCCAAATAAATATCATCAAGAACATGGATGAATGGATGACAACATACAAGATTTAACAATATACATAATAGCACGTTCAATAAAATGTAAGAACATGGAAACATATTTCACAAGGAAGAAATAGAAAAGAGATTTAACCGCAACTTATCCAGCAATCTAAAAAAAGTAAGGTTGAAAAAAAATACTCAAATTAACATAAGGAGCAGAAAATAGGTTCCCAGGTTTATACAATGGGGGGGGGGGGGGGGGGGGGGGGGCGGGAACAGATTATTAAACACCCCCAAACAAAAAAATTATGACGCAATTAAAAAAAAAACCCTCTTGTATAAAAAATCCACAGATAGTTAACCACTCAACAATGAAACAATCATATTGTGTTTCTTAACAATAAATTATGATAGGAAGGAAGGACGCTTTTATCTTGGGGACCTCCTGACTCCACATCAGTTGCAGTATTTATTAAAGAAGGAGATGCAAACCCCCACGTTGGCCTCAAGATATTGTATTTGTGGCAGGAAATAGCAGATCTTGAAGTGGGAGGGTCTGGGGCTGATTTGTTGATATGGACTCCTAGTAGAACTGGAGTCTTAACTAGGAGAGCAGCAATGTGCTACTTCACCCAAAGTGTTCTTCCCTCCCCTGCCTGGACTAAATGGGTGTGGAGACCTATCCAAGTCCAACGTCACTCGTTTTTGGCATGGCAATTTTTTCTCGACAAAGCTCCTACATTATCGCGTCTCCTTCGAAAAGGACTAGTGAGGGACCATATTTGCCCGCTATGCACTGCAGGAGAGGAAACTGCAGACCACATCAGCCTTCACTGCTCCTACTCCCGCTATATACTTCGCTCTCTATTAAAGCATCTGCTCATAAACGATCCGACACCGCATAGGCTTGCTGACTTGCCCACATGGTTGGACTCTAAAGTTTCTAACCCAGTCAAGAGGACCATCGCAGCAAGTGTGCTAACCACCTTCTTGTGGTATGTATGGTTGGAAAGGAATAATCGCCTATTCAGAGGTAAGTCAGTTCACAAAAAGGATCTAATTCACAGAATCAAGGCTGAGATCATGATTCGTTTGAGGATTGATGTCTTGAAAGCCGTTTCCTCACCAGATCTTATACAAATTGCTGACAATTTTGGTATTAATATTGAAGATATTCCAGTCAAAACTTCATGTGTACAATGGCTCCCACCCGCACCAAACTGGATGAAGGCAAACTCAGACGGCTCTCTCACTGCAGATCGAGGAGGATATGGAGCGCTATTGCGAGATGAAATGGGGTATTTTTCCATTGGTACTGCAGGCCAAAGTAATCCAACTTCCATAAATCTCTTGGAATTTCAGGGCCTACTAAAAGGATTGGAACTTGGTATTAGACTCGGGGCTATGAGAATCTGGTTTGAAGCAGATTCAACCACGGCGATAGCATGGGTAAAAGATAAAGGGTCACTCCCATGGACTGCGCTGCGCATGAAAAGAAAGATGCAACAGGGACTTGCCTTACTTAATGACTGGAAGATCTCTCATATCCCACGGGAAGGGAACAGTGTGGCGGATCTACTGGCCTCTCATCGTACTAGCAATGGAGAGTCTATATTTCAAAAACATGAACTCTGGCCAGCAATAGAGGAATTGTTAAAAAAGGATCAAATAGGGACAGTGTATAAGAGGAATTCTTAACCTATGTTATTTAGGTAGAGGATGGGATGAACTCCACTATCACTAATTTTGTGCTGTCATTGTAAGGAGGAATCATATCCTCCATTTTGTAACCTACTGATGTACATTGTACATTTTGTTCAGCTATAGCAAAAAAAAAAAAAAAAAAAAAAAAAAAAATTTACCAAGCAAAAAAAAAACAATAATTTATGATCAGAACCTACTAAATTATATAAGGATGAAAACGTTTACCTGAATCTTTTCCTCTGTCCTTTGATCGATGACTACGGTGCTTGGTTTTTTCTCTGTCCCTCTCCAGCTCCCTATCTCGCTCGCTCCCTCTATTGGTGTCCCTATCTCGCTCACTCCCTCGACTGGAGTCCCTACCTCGATCTCGTTCTCTACTCTTTGATCTATCCTTCTCCCTTTCCCTATTTTTTTCTTCACCCATCTCTGTTCGGAGATCGCTTTTGGGCTTAGGGTTCGTTTGGATGCACGATTTGGGATGATTTTACTTTTTGAAAAGTTAAAATCCTAAAATCGTACAGTCAAACGGGTTGGATTCCGACGGAATCAAAAGCTGGATTCCTTTTAATTTCTCTATCGAAATCCGTGTTTTAAAAAGCTCAAAAACTGTGATTTTCGGTCATAATCGATTTTTTGAATTGAAAAGCAACTTTTTCTACCAAACATTAAATCAATTTCAAATATTGATTCCTAAATTAAAAAAAAGTATCCCAAAAAAGTCAAGGTCTAAAATCATCTTAAAAAACAGCTTTATTCTAAAATCTATTTTTCAATATGTGTTTCCAAACGGAGCCTTAGTAGCTTGGTCTTCTCTTGCTTCTCCATCAACCGGCATGTTGTCAACATCATCATTGTTCTTCTTTAACTCCTTTGACTTGTCTGAGGTTGCCTTCACCAGTGAATCCTTAGGTGAAGTAGGCACCAACCAGCAAGCTTTCCTGAATATAGAAAACAATGTTGATCTAAAATGCATATAAATTCACATAAACGTAGATGACTTCAAAGAAAAAACAATGGAACTGTTGTTTCACCTTTGGAGTGGGAGTTTTTGAGTCCGGTGCTTTGGATATTGTCGCAGAAGAATCGTTGTTTTTACACACTGGCACGTACTGTGCCTTTGGTAGACTATACAAGTGTGCAAGAACTCTACAAACTTCTTCGATCTCAGACTGGTCTGCATCAAATGCTAACCACCATGGTGGGTTTTCAGGTAGAGGGACTTTAAACCCACGTGCCACAGCATATACAACCCCGCAAGCCACGACCTCACTCTTGAAAGGAACACACAACGTTGTTCGCAAACTGTTCATAACATAAGAAAAGCATGTCAGAGTGTTCCAATGCATATATACAAAAGTTCCACAACTTTTAAAAAGAGTGGATGTATCAAAATTCACTAGAACAACAAAGCATATAATTATGAAAAATACAGCCTCCATGCCAAATTTTACCTTGAACATTATGCAACCTTAATGTAACTTCATACATGTTTATGATACATGCATCTCAAGTTTCCAAAATCACAAGTGGCAACAGAGTTGAATATCATCAACTAAGATCCCAGCATGCATCAAAGGACTACGTAATGTGCACCGAACCTTCAAGAAACATCCAAAAGTTTTTTTTCCCGTAATGATAGGTACATTTTCAACGTGATAAATTATAACAAATGGAGACAACCTACAAAGTGAAAAAAGGATCCACATCCAATAAGGTTAATCCACATCAATTCCAATACAAACACCAACAATATCAATGCAATTCTTAGACCCCTTGAACCCTGATGTATCTGTGCTAGTTTCACCCATCTCCAATCAATCTTGCAAAAAGAATAAATTTTTTAAGGCCAATCTTCTTTAACCCAACATATCATTCTCAATAAAGTCCCTAGTACATTGCAAAGGTCACCAATTCCATTTCAAACAAATGTCTCAGCTGCTTAGTATTTTTTCCCAAAAACCTAAATAGTAAGTCCACAGTAAGATTATCCAGGAGGGTCAGGACTATGATCATGTTCCACATGAGATAGTCTTTTGCTTTTCAATCAAAATAGGAAAGACATTTTAGGAGGGTTCTCATTTTTCATTAAAAAAGGAAAGACTTTTTGGGACGGCTATCTTTGATATAAGGGGAAAAAAATGATTTTTTGCATCCTAAATTACAAAATATACAACAATAAAAAAAATTACAAAATATATCACTTCAGAGAAAGAAAAAAAAGTAGCAAAATTAATGCTCTAATTCTGACTTATATGGAACAATACAAATTGATTGTAAGTTTTATTTATTGAAATTTGGCAGTGGAATTACTACCAACTAGATTCAAAGAAGGATAAACTTTCCTATTATGACCAGAAAACAATGTAGGAGCAAGGGATTTCTCAACTACTCTATCAGTTCAGCAACATAAAATTACGAAACAGTAACAAGACACACACTTGGAATTAACTAAACATGATCAAGATAAATACATAAATGATGATTCGGATATTTCAACAACAAAAGAAATGATTGGAAATTCATGGCAAGAGATGACTGATAAGACTTAACATGCATAAAAATACTAAAAAGGCACCAATAAGAAACATTAATAAACCAGGATGCAAAGCAGTACCTATCATTGGCTAAATTCCAGGCTTCCTGCCTCAACTCAGGAGGCGTTTCAAGGGTGGCAAGGTAGTTTGAAATGAACTTGTGTGGATGTTCAACATGACATATAAAACCCTGTGGATGTTCAACATGACATATAAAACCCATCTCCTTCAGCAAATGGCGCTTAGTTCTGTTCAAATCCATCTTCAACTCTGCGTATTTCTATATCAATGAATGAAAAGGACGTTGGTATACATATAAAGAGATATCTAAAGTGAAATGCTACTACTAATATGGAGCTCAAAAACCAACATGAGATCATAAAACCAACTAAATAAATAAAATCATTTCAAATAAAAAAAAAAAGGTAAAATGAAGTTCCATAAATTATAAACATCTAAAGAAGGATAATAACAAAACAAAGACCCAATAAATCAGTCTAACCTTAGAAACGGCATCCATATGCTCGATAGGTAAGTTCTCTCTTCTACATTCCATTCTATGGAAGACCATGATAACTTCTCCCTTTTCTCGGGCTCTCCTCTAGTTTTGATGCCAACCAAACACAGCTCGCTGCAACCCTTCTGAATAATTAAACAATTTACAAACCATAAAAACATATAATAGAAGCCCTTAAATTGGAGTCTAGATGAATAATAAAAGGAAAATGTTCCACACAACCTAGTTTACAACCCTACCTGCAGTCTACACACGTTTTGATTTTCCTTTAAATAGTATAACTCATCTAATGAGGTATATATAATTATATAAAAAAATGAAGTATATACTCCAACGAATTGCATGGAGCCATGAACCCATATAGTCTCTGAAGTCAAATAAATTTCCTCTGCTATTAATGATCTGTTTTTTCATTTCTAATGGGCTTTCACTTGGTTTCAAACCTTAATTCATTTGTCTGTCTATTGTTTGTATTCATTTTATTCGTAACTTCACTACTTTATTTAACCATTCAAATACTTGCAGTGCCACTTAAAACAGAGTTGTTGGGATCTATATAATTCATGAAATTTTCAATTTGATTAAAAGCCCCTTTGATCATTTAATTCTGATTGCATGATTTGTTTTTGTCAGGGCTTCAGAAAAGTTGATCCAGACAAATGGGAGTTTGCCAATGAAGGCTTTCTTAGAGGCCAGAAGCATATTCTCAAAAGTATAAGGCGGAGGCGCCAAAATTCATGCCCTGTTGTCGAAGTTGGACGGTTTGGATTGGATTGTGAGGTCAATCGCCTTAGGCGAGACAAGAATGTGTTGATGGCAGAGGTCGTGAAGCTGAGACAAGAACAACAGAACACGAAGGCCCATATTCAAGCCATGGAAGGGAGGCTCCAAGGGACAGAACAAAAGCGAAGGAAGCGATGAGATTGAAGTGCAAGAATTGGAAGGGCAAGAGATTCAGGAGGATGACAAGGCATTGAGCGACGGGTTTTGGGAGGAGTTGCTCGATGAGAAGATCATCACTGAAGTGAAAGGCGTAGGACATGGCGAGGACATGAAGGCCTTAACGGAGAGACTAGGTTACTTGAAGTAGAGATTTCCGACACCCTTTTAGGTTTCCTCCCTAGTGAAGTCCAAAGTAGTTTTGGCTGAGCTTGTTTTTTTTCTTGGTATGACATCTTTTATGGATTTTTGGATTTTTTTTTTTCCGGACCAACGCCAAGTACTGACTTTTTTGTGGTTGAATTTGAATGTGCAGGAGGAGGAAGCAAGAAGAGAACCAAGCACCATATCCTTGATTAGTTTTTTAAGTTGATATATTGGAGTGGTGCATCTTTGTTTATGGATCCACTTTTTCCTTAAAATATTTTTCAGTATCTTATATGGGTAGATTTCGCAGGAATTGCATGGGGGAGCTGTTTGATAAGAGTATTTTTGGGACATGGAAGTTTATGTCATGTGACTTCCATTAGTTAATGGAGGTTGTTATCACATATATAAATATGTTTTTGTTCTTTGTTTCTTCCACTCTGATCACTCACCCCATGCAATATTAGCAGGTCTTCACTGTTTGGAAGCTATCATTATTTATCGGGCGAAGCAAGCAGATCAGTCTCACCTCAATCTGCAGTTGTATTATATCTTGTTTTGACAAGGTTACTTCATGTGGGCTGCTATTATTGCTGTCGAAGGGATTTTGTTCATATGTGGCTTTCAGGGTATTGAAATTGTCATGGGAATGCTGTTTTCATCAACATGTTAAGAAACCTGAGTTGGTCGAATGTTTATTTGAGTTGTAGCTGTCTTTATGCTTAAATAGAATGTTGAGCATTTATTGATCTAGTCCCCTTTGAGATCTTGGTTTGAGCCAATTTTTGATAATTGATTTTTTTTTTTTTGCCCTTACAATAGTCTCTCTCTCTCTCTGATACATCTTTTCAGAAAAATAAAAAACTTGATCAACACACACTATACTAGTAGCATATAAACTGCACTGGAAAGTATAACTCCATTAGTGGTATGTATAGTCAGGCTGGAAGACCACCTCCGGACCGTATTAACACTGATGCAAAAAATAACTGACACTTTCCTGGATGCAAGAACAGAAATCCAGTTATAAACATCAACAGGAGTTTGATAAAATATCATGCATACTTGACATGCTCTAGAAGAGGGGAAAAAACATATAATAAATGGTTTGTGAAATCAGTAGGAAAATCTGACATGCTATATCTGTTTTCATCTCTCATCAGCGCCATCCAAACAAAAATCAATGGTCTCAGAGCCCCATTTCAGGAACTGGATGCAGTACTAAGACACTATTGATTCATTCCATCAATAACAGATCTTGTTAACATGTTACCATACATAAAAGTGAAGCATATTTTTCATTAATAAGGGTGGTGCCTATGTCGATCCTTTTTCCGAGATGAATGTGAGCTGTGGTATTCGCTGCGATCTGATAGAGACAAGTTTATTTCAGGAATAGTAGAGTTACAGAAAGTTCATGCATTGAGAAAAGAATGAGAGGTACCTCTAGAAGAGTGGGATCTTGAATCTCTTGATTTCTCGTAGTATCCTGCATAAGAAAGCATGTAAAACATGAGCTGTAATCCATCAGTATGTTCAGTAACCACAATGAAAGGTTCTCAAGGTCGTCTTGGTAACTCACAAGAAAGAGAATTTTTTGAAGGTAAACAAAAAAATAGGGAAAATTAGTTCCAAGTATTTTTTTTAATCTGTTAATTCTTAAATACTTCACCTTTTCTATTATATAATCATCCACAAAAAAACATAAACAGGTAGATAATTTAAATATGTAAATTACTTTAACTCCCAGAGATATGACAAACTCTTGTTTCTTTTCTTGAGTGTTCAGGAAAAGCCAAGCCATCTCTTGAAAGCCAATGCTGCTTCTCTCCTTTGAATCTGTGCAACAGTCTGTATCTTTGGAACTTTTCCTCTATAAAGTGTTCTGTGATACTTCAACCATAAATTTCGGTATTTGTACTTGTCAACAAACATACTACCTCTCTCCAACATCTTCACCACTTCATTTGCTCTTGAGAAGAACCCACCCCTCACAAAGCAATACAACAGACCATCCAAAAGTTCCTGATCAAACTTCATATCATCAGAATTTGCGAGCAATTTCATTTCTCCCCAAAGCTCAGTGACTTCCAAGTATTTCCCTCCGATGGCAGCGTAAGCAGTCACCAAAGAATGGAAAGTTTGCGCGTTTGGATGGTGACCCAAAGCCCTCATCTTCACCAGAGCCTTTTGGGCATCACCCATTAACCTCTTCTTGCAAAAGAAGTGTATAATACTGTTCCAATCATGAACACCATATTCTGCCACTGTTTGGTGATCCTTGATTTCCTCCAAAAGCCGAGACATCAATTTCGCTTCACCACTTCCTTCGCATCCTTTCACGAGACTTTCAAATTCCTGGTTTCTTGCTTTGGATATGTTTGATCCTTTCATTTCTTTGAACAAATGGAGAGCCCCTTCCATGTCCCTGTCAAGCACTCGAGTCTCAATCATAGCCTCATAGCATCCCGAGTCAAGTTGAATTCCGGCCTTTTGTGCTTCTTTTAAGAGAGCAGTGATCTCTCTTGGACGGTTCGCCTTACAATAAGCCTTCAATAGTGTAGAATATATCGAGCCACCAATTCTTACTCCAGAAAACTTCATCTCATCAAGTAAATCATGCGCCCGTTCCAGCCAACCCAGTGAGATGCATGCATTTATGATCTGAACAACTGCTGAATTCTCCACGGAGACTGGGGAGTCTTCTTTACTAGCCTCAATAAGAAAGAAAGTGAGATCTGTTACCTTGTTGCTTCTAAGAAGGCTCTGACCAGTTTGGCATACAATTTCTCAGTCGGGTGGAGAATACCATTTTCGGTCCTGACTAATTCAACCTGGGTCTGCAGTTTTTCTGATAAGAGATCAAGCAACTCCTTTGCCTCACCTTCAAGCCTTAAAAAACTTTGATCTTGAGAGAAGTCCATGAAACTTGGGGCTTCACTTCTGATCAATTTCAACTTGTTTGAAGCATCATCAGATGTTCCATGTTCAGAATTCGTACCAAGTAGCAGGAACTTGTTTGTCTCAACAGCATTGATAACTGATTTTGCAGCCTTAAGAGAAATTTTTGCTTCCTTGGCCTTACGGAGCATATCCAAGACCATCTCTGATGCAGAAATAAAATTCCCAAACTTCAAGTGACAAGAGAGCAAGCAATCATAGAATTGCATGTACGCATCATCACCAAGATGGAAGGCATCATCAATATGTCGCTTCAACTTCTTTAGTTCTTCTATATGCCCATTCTTCTCATAAATGCGTGCCATTACAATTAGCAATGATGTATCAGATTTCAATCCAATTCGAGGCATCAGTTCAAAAGTACCTCGGCTTTACGAGTAAACCCAAACAATAGACAACCTGTCAAAGCGATTCTGAAAGAGATGGCATTTGGCTTCATCTCGAGCAGCGGAAGGTTGATCTTCTTCCGTGGATCCACACGGTTGTCTTTGAAGAGATATCCAATCTCATTTACCAGCTCAGATGCAAGGTATGCACCGGCCTCTGATTGTGCCATGTGCCCTATCATTCCAGACCAAGCTTGCACGGGTAGGAATACTCGATGTTCGATTGTTTTTCTCATGATGGTGGATGCAAGAACCGGTGACCCACTTCTGGCTAGAATGAAAGAGAGGTATAATAAGGTATCTCTCTCCAACAGCTCATGTTTACCTTCATTAAAGACAAGTTCAACCAAATCGTAGGCTTTCTTGATCCATGGTAGGTCAGAGCTTTCTGCAAAACCATTGATGACCTTGTTGAGAACCGACTTTCTAGGAAAGCCTCCTCCCATATACATGTATTGCTCGTACAGCTTCCATGCAGCTTCAAATATCCGTGAATCAACTGCTTTTTCTAATTCAACACTCAGTTGGGAAGGGTTGCAAGCCTGAACCAGCACGGATTCAACCATCGTAGAGAATACGTGAGCTCCAGAAACTGTAACAGAGGGTCCCAAGTGGTTGACATAGTTGGGAATTGAACAATTGGGAAAAACATATGCCTTGTCGCAGCAACCATAGAGCATACATTCTGAGGGATAACTTAAATTTTGGAGGACTGAAAATCCATATTTTCTGATGGATGCTCTGCGAATCAGATGTGAAATAGTCATCTGCTGAAGTTGATCATGAAGTGTGGATATCCCACCAGACTATGGAATTTATAGGCACATTTTAGCCTGTTATGACATCACAAAATAGATGAAATGAGGCTTCTTCAACTTCCCTAATCATCAAATTCACAAGAAAGAGGCACCTTTGTAACATAATCTATGGCACTACAGAATATGAGTGTCATAAAATATTGGCATTGGTATCAAATTAAGAAATCATAGAACAACATACAGGACTGAATATTTATTAGCCAAAAGTATTTATAGAACCATTTTAATCTCAAAAGGGAACTCTCTTTGGCATTTCAACAAACATGCATAGAGCCAAAAAGTGATAGTTAGGCTTATTGTGATAACATTGACTTCAAAGCTTCCCAAAAGGACACATCAAATAAGAAGAACAAAAAACATGAATTCAAACAGAGAGGAAATCAAGATATCTTATATGTCTAGATTTGAATGGAAGAGAAGGGAGATCTCACTTGGGAGGGAAGGGGGTCGAGAGAGAATTTGAGGTGGACTTGGATAGAAAACTAAACCCGATTTATATATATTCGGGGCTTGGGTGCTAAAATTAGACCCGATTGAACATTTCACGACGAGCGTAGAGCGCCGTTATACGCTCCATCTATTTTACATCTATTTTACAGCTCCACCTACAATTATGTAACCCAGAATAATCCTCTAGCCGCCTATACATAATGTACATTAAAAAAAATAGATATTAGTGAATTTCAATGTATACCTTATTTTTCATAATAATATATACTCAGGGGCAAAGCAAACACTTAATTTTAGGATGAGCTAAGTTAAAATTTAGTAAATTTTTTAATCCATGTTAAAAAATACAAAATTTAAAATGTGTATAAATTAAACAAGTTCATATCTATAATAAACATTATATATGTAGTAAAATTGATAAATATACACAAAATATATATAATAAAATGACACTATTAAATTGAGCGTTGTTACACGCAATCTGTGGTTATCCCCAAATGCAGTCTTGCATATCTCAATAGCTATTTAGAGGGGTGTACACCTCCTTAGGTGAGTATATACCTCGATAAAAAAAATTACATTTGTTAAAAATATGTTGAAAATTAGAAATGAAGTAATGTACATTTTTTTCATTAAAATACATGTTTCATTAGTTAAAAAATTAAAAATTGTACGGAACTGTCCTTGGGACTATCCACATGACACCCTAGTATCAAGGTTTTAAATCGCGATCGATTTATCGATATATCGATCGATATATCGATTTTGCCGACGAAAACGCGATAAATCGGTGATTTCGCGAGGTTTTATCGAAAAACCCGCTGACGTCAGCAAAACGTCAGCGATATAATATATCAAAAAACCCCCTGACGTCAGCAAAATGTCAGCAAAATGTGATGTTACGAATGTTAGTGTAGGTTAGGTTAAGTTAGGGTAGACCGCAATAACACTTTATATTTTTTATTTTTATTATTTTTATTTTTTTTATTTATAACAGTTTATATTGTATTATTATTTCAATGTGTATGTATTATTAGCAATTATAAATACGTATATATTAAAATATAAAGGGTTGCATCGGTTTGGTTTTTTTTTTTTTTGAGATGTCCGTCCAAAGTGGTGGCGGAACTTTTTAAACTTGGGATGATAGGGATGTGTAAGATGTGTAATCACTGTCCCATTTGTAATTAGTGTAGGTTAGGTTAAGTTAGAGTATAGCGCAATAACAGTTTATATTTTATATTTTTATTTTTATTTTTTTTATTTATAACCATTCATATTGTATTATTTTTTCAATGTATATGTATTATTAGCAATTATAAATACGTATATATTTAATAAATTTAGCCAATCGATATATCGGTCGATATTTCGATATATCGATCGATATATCGATTGGACCCCCTAATCGATATATCGATTATATCGATATTTAAAACATTGCCTAGTATTTCCTATTAAATTGAGTCTTACAATGTTTCAAATAATAAAAATCACTTGTTATCAAATCTAGATATATATTTTTTTTATCAAACTCTTTTTCAATACAGAGAATCATCTAATAAGCAAGAGATTAATAATCCACTTGATGAAATGAGTTTTATAACCTCTCCAAAATAAATTGAAGATAAAAGAATAAATTAATTTTGACAAATCTCGGTTGGGCTATAGCCCGGCTGAGCTCACTCATGGCTCTGCTCGTATATATTTCAATGGATGAGTATAAAAATGAGAGGTTGTGGATGGGATGCACACAAGGGGGTATGCCCTCCATGGATGACATGAATTGTCTTAATTCAACTCATTGTTGAGATTCTTTAAGTTGTGTTTGTAACCTCCTCCATCAATCAAACCACAATTTCAAAATAAACAATCCAATTGACAGACCACTTATGCCTCCACAAACAGTTGTAGTTGTAGATCACCACCATCTACCATGAAATAATACTTTTCATGAAATGTATCAAAACAGAGCCCTAAAGGACCTCTTGAGCTCCTCATCATTAGCATGCAATAAGAAAGCCATAAAAAAGGAGAAATATATTTAAAATTGTTGTTGGTAAAGCATATAAACTTCACTTTAAGGTTGTTGCAGCTTTTCTTTCCGCTGTTCTCATTACAACTTGAAATATCAGTTCACATGAGATGATTACTACAGGCTCATCACCTTCACCCATCTTACCAACATTTTATTTTTTGGAGAACTTCATCTAGGTCTCCATTTTTTTAGTGTTAGAGATTCATCAAAACCACAATTTTGTTTTTAAAATTTTTTTTGGGAGAACTTTATCTGGGTTTCCATTTTTTCATTCTTTAAAGATAATCCACATCACAACAAGATTTGGGTTTCTCTTCAAAACCAAAATAAAAGAAAACCCTAACTAATCAAATCACAACAAGATTTGGGTTTCTTTTGAAAACTAAAACAAAATAGGACCCTAAATAATCAAATAACAAAACAAATCAAAACCCTAGACCTAAATAATGGGATACAAAGGCAAGTTAAAGAAAATACTTACATTCAATGTTTTGCGGGGTCGATGCCGATGTTGGTGCCGGTGCCGGTGCCGGTGCGGGATCGGAATGACGAGGTGACAATGTGAGGACCGTGTGAGGAGAAGAGATGCCGGACGGGGGGCAGCGCGAGGAGAAGAGGTGGCGGAGGGGGAGCTGCGTGAGGAGCCGAGAAGGGAAAACGAGGATGGGTTCTTTTGTTTTTTTCTTTCTTTCTTGTTCTGTGATGGAGAAGATGATTTCGAGAGACCCCTCTCTCTTTTTGTTTTTCTTTTTCAAAACATTTCGAGAGACCATGTCTCTCTCCTTTTTTTTTTTATTTTTTTTTTAAACAGACCGTCCGATCGATGGAAACTCGATCGGACGGCCTATCACATCCAACATAATAAAACACATATACAAACAGCACCAAAAAAAAAAAACAAAAAAAACACGCACATGTAATGTACCGTACAATGTAATGCATCACAAATAATCACTGACTCTATATATATGAACTTGTTTAATTTATACACATTTTAAATTTTATAATTTTTTAACATGGATTAAAAATTTTACTAAATTTTAATTTAGCTCATCCTAAAATTAAGTGTTAGCTTTGCTTCTGAGTATATATTATTATGAAAAATAAGGTATACATTGAAATTCACTAATATCTATTTTTTTAATGTATACATTATGTATAGGCTTACATAATTGTAGATGGAGCTGTAAAGTAGATAGAGCGTATAACGGCGCTCTACGCTCGTTGTGAAATGTTCAATCAGGTCTAATTTTAGCACCCAAGCCCCGAATATATATAAATCTTTTTTTTGCTTGGTGTATATATATATATATATATATATATATATCTTATTATATGAGATATGTTATTTTAAAAAATCCAAACAGATCGATTGAATATAAAGGACCGTGCCTAACATTAAGTAAATATTAATGCATTCGGTTTATGAATACAACAAAAAAAATTATTTTAGATAATTTTAGGGATAAAAAAACAACGGTTTTGAAAAACAAACAGAACAATAAAAAAAACAGAGAATAACACAAATATGAAATTAAAATTTTCTAAAATTTAAAGAAACAAAAAAAGAGAACATTTACAAGTTTTTCAATAAAAAACAACTAAAAAGGAAATTTCTTAAATCTTTACAAATGAACCAGAAAATCAAGACACAATCCATACAAAATATAAACAAAATAAATAAATATAAAATATAAAATTTTCTTTTTTTTTGTAAAATGAAACAATAATAAAATCGTACAAAATGTTTGGATCTTGGTTTGGCAATTGAACCACAGCGGATCTAAACGCACCCTAAAATTGTCCAAACAAATTTTAAAACACTATTCTAAACAATATGTGTAATGGAGTCCAGATTCGTAGCACGAAGGTCCACCATAAGGAGTTCAAGAGTGTGCCGAGTAGTGTTATGGGCCTCATTACAGCTTTCTTCCCTGAACAAATTACACAGATTTTTTCACAAAGAATGGTATTATGAGAATAAATGGTGCTTGATAATATAAATAAGTCAAAGTTTTGAAATGATCAGAGAATAATTGGTCACAGTCCATGAGCGAATAAAAATAGGTATTGAAATGTTATAAAGAAAGATCCCAGCAAGAGACAACTTTTAAGTAAGCTAAATCAAGAAATGAATAAAAGTAAATCAAAGTCGCCTACAAGTCTTTAGTTGAATCTACTTTTATACCTCGAAGGGGCTAAGGCCTCACAGAGACCACTTAAACCCCGAAGGGGCAACCCTCGGAGAGACAACACTGAATTAATGAGTTATAAGTTCGAGCTATAGACAATGTACACGCACAAAGGGACAGAGAGAAACTCATAGACAAAAGGGTGTTTGTATAATCTGTATATAATGCTCTTATATACCCATTGTTAAACAAGTCATGAGACTACTTTGAAGTACAATAGGATCACATATGGATCCCAGGAATACTATATACTGCACTCTCCAACTGCAGTTCCAACAAGATGTGTAAGTTTCAGAATGCTTTCAGTAACTAGACCATCTAATGCGCCTCGAGAGCTACCCCCGCATTCTCCAACACATTTTCTGTGTACTTCTTCCTTGCAGGGTGATCTTGAGGGCGATTGTAAGCCGTCCAAACAGGCTCCCCAACAAAGAGACGCATCAACTGCCGATATATTCACATATTAGATCATTCATTCAATTCATCAGCTCATCAATACGTATATATGTGTATAGATGGATGCCATGTGTCCATCAAAAAGAATTGATGAGATTTCCATCATTAATTTTGTAACTGATGAAAGGTTTTCAAGTCTTTCATGGACTCGTGGCATCTGCAAGAATGACTAAAAGTGTCTGTGTGTATTAACACCCTTCATGCATATATCCAGTCATTGATACAATGTGCCATTTATTTGCCTGATCAGACAGCTGGAGATAAAAGTCTAATAAATTTGAACAAAGTCTCTGAATCTGAATCTTAATCTTCTAATACCTATGCTTTCAAATAAGTCGTACTCAAGTGTTTTGTGCATGAAATATTTATGTACCATCACATAGCCCAGGTATCATGCATAGTACTGTACCTTCACATAGTTAGACATGTCCAGCGTGAAGCGGTGGTAAATCCCAGCAGGCAAAACGATCATGTCACCCTCCTTGATCCAGATGCGGATCCAACGGTCATCTTTGTCCCTCACATCAAAGTACCCACTGCCTTCCAGACAATAGCGAATCTCTTCATCGGCATGAATGTGCTCTCGGAAGAAGTTCTTCAATTTCTCTTCATAGTTCTCCACTTTCTCTGGGCACAGGTCCAGGAGATCCTGTGAGGGAAACACCAATTGGTGTAAATTTTTTATATCACTCTCATAGAAACACAACTGTCAGTACAAAAATAACATGCCAAATCTTTCTCCGTCATTCTTCGGAGAAGGTGGAGTTGAAATTTCTATAGTTCAAAACATCAAATTTTGTTGTGCATGAAGAAGGGGGAGAAAAGAAACAAAAGAAAAATTTGTTAAAAAAAATCAGAACCACCTTCACCTAACTGTATCGATGACCGGCGATCAAGATAGATGGAGCGAATCAACATTCGCACTCTCAAAAGGCAAAATGGATCAAGTCCAATATATTCCTGAGAGATTTTACGTGGCTTAGCTTTATTACAACTAGCATAAATCTTTGAAGACTACAGACTTGTCCTCCTTTAAATTGACACGGATGATCAGATTAAGCAAAAAATTTATGAGCATGCACAAATGTAAGCATAAAACAGATATTATTTTTATCATTTAAAATCAATATTCTTTAAAGATAAATCTACATCACTGAGGGTTCCCGGATTTGAGTCTTACTCCTGTTGATAGGTTGAGATTTAACCACAAAATAAAACACTTACCTACCAAGAATATCTATATAAACCTAGATTAGGAACCACATAAGGTTAGCAACTAGCATAGGACCTTGTGGAAAAGCATGTACCATTTAGATATTGCTTATGTTGTTAAAGCCAAACTATATAGGGGAGACTAGTGAACAAATAAATTGTTCATGGGAATCGTAACAGATCATTGTTCTGTTCCTATGCTTTCTGGGTATAACTATGGTCAATCAGTAGTTGAAAATTTGAGTATAGTTGATCCACCGACCATGAGTTCAAATGCAACATAGAATATGACAATTATTATTCTTTTGCATTCTGATAACAAGTGATTGATACTCTTGTTGACTTCGTTGAAATTTTAATTGGAAGCACAAAACTCACAATAAAGGGGATGCTTTTTCCATCCCTTATGTTCTTTCGAACTCATATATGTTAGTTATCTCTTTTGACTGAAAATGGATAATTTATGAAGGAATAGATGTTCCTCTAAGGGCAGATATAAACTTAACAATGTACAGTTAATCTCTACTGTCCACATATTAAGGTACAAATTTACTTGAGGAGTTCAGATTGTTAACTAAGATCTTTAAACTCAAGAAAGAAATTCAATAAACAATTAGCTCTGGATCTCAGACTAAGAAAACATTGAAAAATTGGAGGAAACTAAGAAAGGCATGAAACATGGCATGATCATCTTTTCTTTTCTTTCATTTTTTTAATCGACCACTTTAGAAATTGGGAATAATAAAATGGAGATAAAAAAACCTTAATTGTAACCACACATGATTGACACTTTGGCTAGAGCTATGGGTTTCCTCCCCATGGGTCTCGAGTTCAAACCCTCCAAACTAATCCAATACACAATGTTTGTGGGTGATTCTGTACATCTGGGTTTTCCCAACATGAATAATAATAATAATAATAATAATAATAATAATAATGTTGGATTTCCTCATCATCAAATAGGAAGTAAAAGAGAGAGTAAACCCTAATTAATTGCTCAAAAGAAGCCCAATAAGAAACACACACAAATCCATCTAACATCAGCAGGAATTCAATATAAAGAGGAGATTCACACACCATGTAATTGTATCCCCTGCTTTCCCTGATCTTCTTCAGCTCCTCGTCGTTTTCATAATCTTTCGGGTCCAGATGCCAATACAACACCCCAATCTCTGAATCACCTGACAAAACCAAAACCACACACAAAAATATTGAAACACCAACAAATCCAATCTGAAGACAATCACATCCAACCCAATTTAATAAAAAAACAAAAACAAACAAACCTTCAAGCTTGCTCAATGGAAGCAATTCCTTGGGGCTGGGCTGGTGGGCAGCCTCTGGACTTCCTCGCTTTCTTGGTACATCCAAGCCTGAATCAACAACATAAACAACAGTATTTCATTGATCGTTTAAAAGGGTCTTTAGATTTGTGAAAGACAGGATTAGTGATTACCTCTAGTGCCATGGTTTCTTCACCTTCAAAGCCTTCTACAGTCTCTCTCTCTCTCTGTCTCTCTATATATCTCACTGTATATGTGTATCTAGTCTTTACTATATATGTGTATCATAGGATCTAGAAGTCTCTGTTTCCTTGTAAATCCTCAGCCACTATGTGTGCTGTATGGTCCAGATATCTCTGGGCAAAATCAATGGAGGGAAGATCTTGTGTGAATCATAAGAATGCATATTAAAATTGGTGACCACTTTTTTTTTTTTTGAAATTATTCCATTGTCAAAATTGATTTTAAAAATATATTTATCACATGTTTTATACAAGACGAATTGAATGCACATGTTTTTTCTTTTTTAAATCTAGTATATATATTTTAAATGAATGCACGAATTGAATGACAGTAGGAGAGACTAGAAATAAATAAGAGAAGGATAGCTCATCAGTTGATGTATTTTTTCATTTTTTAAAGTAAAAAAAAAATAACTATTATATCTTAATATATACATATAAAATGTATATATTTTTATGGGAGAGTATACGATTTTTTATATAAAAAAAAACCTGGTATGAGCTATAATAGGTTTACACAAGTGTCTGAATGTATCATTTTTTTCCTTAATTAGATGAGATATATACTATTTTAACAAAAATAAAAAAAGGAGTGAATATGTGGACTGCATTTTTTTTTTTGTGGTGAACTGTGAACTGCATTTTGGAAACGAAACTAAACATTTTCCACATGTATAGATATAGATATATAGTCTTCGGAGCTACATTTGTGTTTGAAAGGATCATAATAGCCTCAACTCAATATTTCTCTTCCTGGGATCAACAGATTTCTTCCCTAGAGCAGAACAAAATTGTCTTAAATGCTTAACTACTCTCTAATGAAACATCACTTGATGAACACAACCAGCATTTTAGGAGGTCATATTATCAGAACCAGCTTACTTTCATGGGGATCCTCTTACTGCTTGTCATCTTAATCCATCTCTATCAGATTTCAAATTTGAACTACAAACAGTATCACCAATTGAGCCTAAATTTAAATTAAGCAAAAACAAAAACAAATTTCAAACTCAATAAATTACAAGTGAAATAAAATAAAAAAAATACAGGACGAGACACCGATAAAACAATACACGTATCACGCCCAATCATGGCTTACAACAAAATACACACATCGATTTTTTTTCAAGGCTCCTGACTGTTTACGCGGCTGTGGAGCTCAAGCATCTCCTGGTGGTTGGGGTCAACGGAGAGGGCAGCACGGCAGTCCCTCAGTGCACCAGAGATGTCCCCAATGTGCTCGTGGAAGGCCGCCCGCAAATGCAAAAGGTGGAGATCAGCTTTGAACGCGATCGCTCTCGTCAGCTCTGCTATGGCTTCCTTCTCCTTGTGGCTGTCCATTAGTACTGCACAATTGGAAGTAACATATGGAATGACTATTGATGATATGGAAAGGGAATAGATGAAGGAAAAAAGTACAGATGATGAATTAAGTGTTCATACATAACCAGCTCTACATCTAACCCTACTTCTCGCCCGAAAAGTAACAAAAGTAGAACGCATTCATTTTGAAGGCACATGATTGATATCACTTTTGTTACCTTTCAATGTATACTTTTTGCTCTCTCTCGGGCGAAAAATAGAGTTAAAAGTATGATCGGTTCTATCAGAGGTACATATAACTTAAATATTGAAAAGAATAACCTTTCAATGTATACTTTTTGCTCTCTCTCGGGCGAAAAATAGAGTTAAAAGTATGATCGGTTCTATCAGAGGTACATATATAACTTAAATATTGAAAAGAATATTGCATCTGCGTCACATCAATATACAACCTAGGTTTATGTTAGGTTATGGAGCATAGGGTAGTAATTTAACACACGGGTTAAGTTGGGTGGGTGGGAGGTGATACCAGGGGTATGCAATATGTGTGCAAACACTATTAGATAAAAAGGGAATGTATAAAAAAACGGTTTTTTTTTCTAGTGATATACAAGTGAACAATGCATTTTTAATATAAGCATGCGTGTGGAAAACATAACATATACTATAATGTGTTTTCCCCCAGCCCATCAAATTATTAGACACCTCACAAATTTGTCCTCAAAATTCTCAACTACTCTTCTAGTGTGATCGTTTTATTTTCACTGTAGTGAAGTGATTTGTTATTTCCTATATTTCTTTTCAAGAATGACATTTCCTCTTACAACAACAAAAGCTAAGCATTTATCCCAAACATTTGGATCTCCTACATGAATCATTTTTTCACCATTCAAATCTGTTAAGAGTGTCATTTGAAACATCTACAGTCAACATGTCCTTCATTACTGTGGCCATCCCAAGTTTGTTTTGACCTACTCCTTTGCCTTTGCCGAATTTGTTTCCTCTCTCCTTTAAAAAATAATTTTAAAAAAATAGAATAGAAGAACTCTAGAAAAGCATAAAGTATCTCGATCATCTTGCGTGAAACAAGTTTTTTCACAAATTCTTGTATACAACCTTTCTGTAGGATGAGAACCCAAATGGAAACCTATATAAAGGAAGACGACTAAGAATCCAATGTAGTGTGGTGAATCATCAAAGTGGTCATGAGATGGAGAAATATAAATAACTACTGGAAAGTGGAAACTACTTCAACACGTTGAAATAGAAACTGAAACAAAATTATGGCCAACAAGTTGGAAGTTATGGCATTGCCATGCTAATGCAGCCCCCTTCCATTCTACCATATAGCCAACATTGTAACTTTTTTAATAACTAATTGCAAGGTTTATGCTCACAGGAAGCCATATGATGTTAAAATTTTTAATGAAGTTAATCAACAATATCATTGTAATTGTATTAGTTGTTTTTAGTTTATGGAAGTGATCTTTATATATATATATATATAATTGTATTACGTGCGGTTGTTTTTAGTGGACCGTTATGTCCATCGAAGTGTCGCACCCGACCGTCGATTGGACCCGTATATATATATATATATATATATATATATATATAATCATAATATAACATTTTATTCATTCATTGTCATGTCTATGCATGTTCTGTGTCCATGCTCCATAGATGCATGGCTAACTAGCTTACAATGACAACAAATGGTAAAATATCGATGCGCAAAACGGAAATGAGTCTGACCTGCAGCACGATATCTATAAGGATAGACTCTTAAAGGGTCCAGTTGGGTGACCATTTGGAGGTCTGCCTTCGTGAGCTCGCGATCACAGTACTCAGACCTTTTCTCATATGCTGAAGCATTGTTCCTGGCTTTCTCAATCAGTTTTTTCATCTCCTCGTATGCAGCACTCCGATCATTCCTGAGGAAATGGACCCGAGCTAGGCCCTGGTGGGCACGGGTGTGCCGAATCTTGAGGGCACTGATGTAACAGTCTGCTGCCAAATCTAGTTTTCCACAGTCCACATATACACTGCCAAGGTTGTTCAACGCCTGACATAACAATATTTCCACAATATATCACAAATTCAATTATACATTCAGATTGGTAAATTTTCAAAATTATGCAATTATTATGTCCAACTTTTAGTCATGTCATACAATCAGATCCCCATAATGAAAGTTAAAAAATGATCAAACATTCACTCTTACCTGATGGCTCCCAACTTTTATAACACAAGGAAACAATGTTTTAATCCCTCTAGATATCAGGATTTCCAAAGTTTCTACATAGCACTCATTATTTGACTCAAGTCATCAACCTACCAAACATATCAAGTCTTTTCTTTTCATAGGGGTTCATCATAAGATTTAATGCTCCACCCTTGAGTTTCCAACATTCATACATATAAAAAAATGCTGTGTGTTTTGGTATCGACAATAGTATCAAATACTTCAAACTGATGCACATCATTCATATCATTCAAATACGCCAACGTGAAATAATAATGTGACGACACTATTAAGCATGATGACTTCATAGATCATAGTAAACATATACCACTTCATATTGTTTGTTTTTTCAAAAATATAAAACATTGATATAAATTTCATTGGGATTGTTGAAAAATACATTAAGTTCATTGTGTGTTGCACATAATGCATAGATTTATATAGCCATTAGCCATGTTACAATAATTCCATAGTCAGTCGGCATCCATGGTAGTAAAAATCTTGTCACGATTTATTTCTTACCTGAAACCATTGATGATTCAAAATGATAATATAGTTGAGTTTCTTGGCTGTCTCAAAACACACCTTTAGTCATTTTCTTTGCTTGATTAATGCTATGCAGTAAAACTACTAAACCTAAATAAAAGATACTCAAATGTTTTGAAATTATTATTTAATTACTGTTATAAATTGATTAATTAATTAATTATATATTTGTATATATGGTTTTACAATTTACACTTCAATCTGTTATGCTCCAAATTCCACCCAGTTTGACACACAGATACATTTCTCAATAAATGGTCCAGCAGATTTGAACTAAATCCCAATGTATTAAAACAAAATATTCAACCTCGTGTTGGCAGTATCACAGCATCTTCGATTAGTGTTGTACACATCATCATCTTTCATCCATTGTTTCTTAAAGAGGAAAACTTAATATTTGTTATGTTGGATCTACCTCATAATATGTATTATTATATAATGGAGACTCCCCATGTGTAGAACAATGAAGACAATTCTTATAATGTTTTTTTTTTTTTGATATGAACAATTCTTATAATGTTGATGATCAAATCAGATGGATCAAATTCATTAGATGACACGTCAGTCCTTGTGACTGTAAGAGTTCCTTTTATAATAGTAGAGATATCTACATAAGCTAAAACAAGCTCATTGTTCGAGCCATTTTTTCCCTCCATCAGAATAGTAAGAGATGTAGCTATTTTCAATTTCTTTTGTTGGTTAAATAAAATCAAGTTTATAGGTTTATATATTGTCACATATCATATTTTCAGGTTGCGAGTATGTAAATCTCTAGACTCAAAAATCGAGAGAAATGATACATGAAGGTCAACTGTGATTCACATTGCTTAATTAAGCCAATTATGCAAGCTAGTGGCTCAACACACACACACACACACACACAATTGCACATGAAGGCCATTGATAGGATTCTTAAAGAACTCCTGAATAAAGAATATGTTACTACCCTGGATGGGGAAGTATCTCTCTTTTTAGTAGGTAAGGTGAACTGGAATTTGAACCCCAGCATGAAACTTTTTAACTTGGGGTCATTGACGCTAGGACAAGAGTAACTGCCACATAAAAACAGTTTAATTTAATCTATAGGTCCAAAGTTCATGAATTCAATGCATGATTGATTTTCTGTCACACATAAAAAGAATAATTGCAGATTAACCAAGAGAAATGCTTAACTGTTATCCGTGATTTACCAAAGGAAAATCAGGAACTAAAAAAAATTCACAGCAAACAGTATCCTTTGGAACACCTCAAAATTATCCTTCACCCTGTCCTAATTTTCATAGTTGACTAAATTTTCAGCCTAAATTCATAAAATCAAGTAAATGCATCCTGATTCATACTATTTTCTTCAGATGTCAGCTGCAATTTACACAAGTTTTGACATTACTGAGATAACACATCTGAACAGTAAAAAAAAAAAGAGTATAGCATGCCATTCGTGTTGCAATATCGAGATTGATATGTGGACTCGTCACTGTTGATCATAGCAAAAAGATGAATGTAACCTGGGGCCTGGTACAGGCGATTACGGCCTAGCCATTTAGTTTGAATGATCAATAATTCCACAATATGTATGAATGAAATTTTGACTGTTGATATTGTATTTCTTTTGTGTCTGTCACTTTCTATTTTATGGAGTAGATACCATGTAATTTAGAGAAATGTTGATGTTGCATTTGAAGGAAGATCATATATCAATTCAGTCAAAAACAACTTCAAAATGAATATAAGTAAGAAAAATAAAAAGTGGAGACGGGAAAACAAACCTGGCCTTTACGAAGCCTGTCTGAAGGACACTTTAAAGCTTCTTCAAGGAGGGACACAACAGTTGTAGAACATGAAGGATCAGTGCTAGAATCAGCCAATGCATAGGCTTTCAGGAAAAAAGCCTCAAATGATCTCTGCAGACTAATTGACTCTTCTGCTTTCTGTAGCCCTTCCTGACAATGACCCGTATCATACAAAATCCATCCCTCATAAACAAGGCGTTCGTGATCACTCGCTGCATGTTGGCGTGCCAGCTGAAGGCTGCGCATCGCCGCTTCAGGACAGTTCAACCTGATCAAGTAAACCATAAGTGCTCTAAACTTTTAAGCACCGTCACTAGTTTAGAATTCATGAATAGTTTGGCAAGGATAAATATTCGCAATTCAATACTATTTGGGTAAGTTTAGGAAAAAATGGAAATAATAAAAAACTATGAAAATAAAAGAAAGTTTAACAATATTAAATCAAATTCATGATTCTTAATTAAACATTACAGAACTTCTGAACTACAGTCATAATATTTGAATTTAGGAAAAAAACATTAAAAAATCTGACAATAAAAACTAGCACAGCAAAAGCCTAGTCGATCATTTTTTTATTTTTGGTTTTTAATTCTGTTGTGCAGGTAAAATATGTATTATGCAATTAATATATATGTAATTCATTTAATACATGAATTATTGAATATGACAAGTATTTTTAATGAGACATGATTTATATGGGATTAAACTGCTAATGAAAATCAGCAATTAAGATTACTTAGTAACATGGCTCTCTGGCATCATCAAGGGGCGTGAGATACATACCTTAGCAGAAGCAACGATTGCCTGAAATATAGTATGCCTTTAGCTGCATCAGACTCGAGCATCTGATAGATAACTGAAAGTGAACCGATGTCATCCACTGAAGACCACCTATCATAAAGTTGCATCCAACAATCAGCCGTGGTCCACTGCTCAACGTGCTCCCTAACAAGCGTCCGCAGTTGGGAAGCAGCCACTCTCCCTTCAAACATTCTGTAATCCGGAGACAATGTAAGAATTGCTTGAACATCACATAATGCGTTTCTATAGTCCTCTAATGCCAAGTAGAAGCAGAACCGGAGTTCTAAGCACTCCAATGAGAGTCTAAATCCAAGGAGACGATTTATCTCTGCAAGAGCAGCTTCCACATTTTGCTTTCTCATCAATGATGCAGCACGATACATGTAAGGGTAAATAAGTGTTGGGTCCAATTCCATTGCCTTCTCGAGGTCTTCCCACCGACTCTCACCCTCACAATACAAAGATCTCTCTTGGTACATCCATCCGAGAGGGGGATAAGATGACATCACCGAGCTGAGCCTCTTGTACGCCGTAACCTTGTCTCCCCTTATGGAAGCCAATCTGGCCAACCCCGCAATAGAGTATACATGCCCAGCCTCAAAAGCTGCGCTGAATAAGTGCTCAGCTTCAGTGTATTCCTTCCTCAACAACTTCACACATCCCAACTGATGATATGCTAGTTGTTTCTGCCTGGAATTCATTGCAGCTTCCACCAATCTCTCCAAGAAACAAGCGGTGACATCGGATCTTGGATCTGTATTCATGGCAACCTCGCTTAACAAACAGTAGAGAGAAAATGAGGCATGGCCAACCATAATCGATCTCTGCTGCTTAGTTGCATTGCAGAATATCCTAACTACTTGTTCATCTTTCAAACAATCAGGGAGTTCATGTAAAAAGACCTGCAGGCATGAAGCGGCAAGAACAGGTGAGTTCTCTTCTAGCGCGCATTCCATGAGATCAATAGCATCTTGCCTTGAAGAAATAAATGAGGAAAGCTTCCGGTCACAAGCGTCCTTGAGTCTCTCACAGAAAAATCTGTTTGCAAACACCAATATCTCCAAAAGAGCTTCCGGGGATAATGTATCATTTAAGCTCCCCGTTTGGCTGAACTGAGCTATGGTTTTCATTCCCAAAGGAGAGAGGTCATTCTCCGACAAATCTATGTCTTGGAGAAGAGATTCAGAGAAACACCCATTAAGCATTGCATTGAAAGGAGAAGACAAGGCAGCTATCCTCTGCCGACTGCAGGCTATCTTTTCTCCCCTTATTCGGAAAAAAACAGTATCTGAAACACAATTCACACTGGAATAATCTTCCATTGAATATTTCTATGCCCTCTACGTGTGGGTGATCATTGGTATCGATCGGAATCTCGTGTGAAATATCCAATGGCCCAAACTCCTGTGAGCACTTCCCGCATGAGTTAAGCAAGTCGGAGATTAACTCTTCACCTTGCTTTTCATACTTAAGCCACGCCCCAAAAATGAGCTTCTCATGGACAGAACTCGCCTTATGCAAGGCCGAGCGGAGACTCCGTTGCAGCAATTTGACCTCTCCGAGGCCCCTAAAGACCTGGAACTGAAGCAAGTGGAGGTCTGATCTCTGGTGAGGGAGGCATGACTCAAGTTCCTCATGTAACTGTGCTAATACTTCTACATAGTCGACGGGCTTGAAGAATGGAAGAATGGGTGGTTCCGCAACTTTAATGAGTGATTCACTACATATAGAGATTGATAATAAACTTAACAAAAATTCATGGAACAAGAAATACATACAATACATACCCATACCCCACAAATATCAAAATTTTCATGAGATCAAAAAATCAATGATGAGAGAAATCTAGAGAGGGCTGAAACTTACATGGAAGAGTGAGACTGTGAGGAGGATTTGGAGAGCTTTCCCCTTTCAACTTGGAGCCATGATTGAGGATTTAGAGCATGAAGTTGAGTTTCCTTGCATGGATCAGATATGAAGAGATTCTTCCTCATAGTACATAAGAAGGAAATGATATCCCAAATCTCCACAGTCCCTAAATGGTTTTTCCTTTCAAGAACTCAATCAACAGAACAAAAAAAATGAGGAAACAAAAAGAACAAAGGTTTCCCCCAAACACAAACCACAAAAAGATCAGACCTTTCTTCACTCAGAAATCAAAATTTTCAAATGGGTTCTCTCCAAACAGAACAAACACAATAAAAATTGAATAAATCAAACAAAAGGGACCTCCTTTTCTACTGCTACTATGTAACAAAACAGATACAACAAATCTTGATGTACAAATATTAAAAAAAGAAAAAAAAAGGGAGATCAGTTCCAACTAAACCTCCAAAAACCCACCTAAGATTTTAGTAGATCTCAAAAATATAAAATCCACAAAGAACCCAAAAAAATTAGATCTTTGAAATAGAGACAGGGAAGCAAAAACCACTGCAAGGCAACCCCACCTGCTTTGTTTGCTTCTGACAACACTTCAAGGCTCAAACACCCACATGAAAGCTCTCTTTTTTTCTTTTCTTTTTTTTGCAAAACTAATGAATTCAAAAAAAAAAAACTGATCTTTGTTTTTGAAGAACAAATGAGAGGAATCTACAAAATCAAAGTCCCCCTTTTGACGTTCCCTCTGTTTTGCTGTCGATGTGAAAAGAAGAACAGCTATAGCCCCCCTCTCTCTCTCACACACATTATTTAATTTTTATTTTTATTATTTTTTTAATAGTTTTATTAACTCTTTTTATTTTTAATTCTGAAAGCTAATCATAGAGGAAGGAAAATATTAATTAAAGATTCGTCAATGAAGTTTGTATTAATGTGCAGGTGTCACCTGCGGTGAGAATAAGGAGATTTAAGTACTGTGTTTATTTTTTTTTTTTAAAGATTCGCAAGAAGAATTTGGAAACGAATTTTTTTTTACTAAAAGGCCCCTCGTTGTCAAGTTAATTAACTTTTGAGCCGGTAAGCAGACCAAGCTGTGACAGCGAAAGTGAGGTCCCACGTCAATAATAAAATGATTAAATGATTAAAAAGAAGGGCTTTTTGCACGCATCCCCCTAGAATCCTCGAAACCATGCAACCGTTTTAATTGGGGTATTTTAGATATACCCTTGGCAAATTTATTATTCGCAACAATACTTTTTAAAAGAGTTTAAATATGTATTAATGTCCTCGAGCCAAGATTTACAGGTCTCTGGGCACTGTGGCTTGGCCGCAATGCTGCTCTATTTGAGGGGTCGTCGCTACTGAAGGTATTTGGGTGAGCATGAAGATTTCATTTATTTCTTACAACTCACCCATTCTCATAGGTTATGTGGTGTTGCATTTTAAGTTTTTTTTGTACTATTGCATTTTTCTCTTTATCTTCTTGGTTGTACTCTTTTTAACTAATGCAAAGAAATAGCCAACTTATCAGTTCATTTTAAAAAAAAAATGTATTAATGTCTTTTTCAGAGATATTTTTATAAAATTTAAATTATTTATGTTGTATAGAAATAACATTCAAAAGAATATATTCATGCATAATTTAATTCTTTTTAAGGGATAATGATGGTAATAGAGTTTGTGGGGAATATTTTGATAATATAGAATTTTTTAGAGATATATATGCAAAAAAATCTTTTTAATTATATATCTACTTTAGAGATCATCTTAAAATTTTAGGGGTAATAATTGGATTGACCAAAATCAACTGTCCTCTTACTATCCCTGTATATATCTTGGGTAGTGGAATAGAGGGAGAATGGGATGGAATAATGGGAGAATAAGCTTAAAAAGTTGTTTGGGTGGTAAGGAATAGATAATTATAGCTATGTCAGAATAGGTAAAAATAAGCTAATATTTATATCATAGACCCCTCTTGAATTGTATTATTTTATCCAATCTATTACACTGGTATAATAGAAACCCACGGGTCAAATCGTTTTTTCACTTTATATAAATCATTATCCATATCTTATTCATATTTTATCCATAACTTATAAATGGTCAACCAAACAACCAAAACTTAATTATTACATTTTCCAAAATGTTAAAACTTATTTTATGTGATGAATCAAAATGTTAAAAAATACAAGGGAAAATACAAATAACCCTCGTGTAAACTATGCGAAATTCATATAACCCTCCTTTTTTTTAAGTCTATGTAACCCCTTGAAAATACATATGTAAATCCAAATAGCTCCGTGAGTTAAATTTTAATTTCATTGAAAGATTAGGTTGATTATGTAAATATTCGATTGATTAACCTTGACTAAAAACATAATGTTTCAAAAGCTCATACAATTTGTTAAAAATGCAGAAAAATTATCTGTAAATGACGATTCTACCCCTCCAGATAAATTATAAAACCTTATCTGGAGGGGTATGTTTGTATGTATGTATTTTATGTATTTGCGCATTATATACAAGTGAAACTCATTTTGTGTGATGAAAATTTAATTAACCTCTCTTTCTCCTCCATGATCTTTCATCAGGCAAGACTGCAAGAGAACTAAAATATTTTGATATCTTCTCTTAGGTTCTATGATTACACTATCTTTCATTTTCTAATATGTCGTTTGATTTCCCAACTAGTGCTCATGATTAGACACGTTAATTATATAAAAAAATATATATGCCCATTTGTTTTTATTTTAAAATAGTTAATTCAAACAGTAAGAACATATTTGACTTGTATAATTTATGTGATCTGTATTTAGATTTGTTGGCAGGTTTGGTACCCGGAATCCCCCATTGTGAACCCTTTTAAGTTGTATATAAGCAATATATTATATATAAATTGTAAAAAATCAGTTCGGGTGCACAAAATTGTAATACTTTCTAAATAACAAAATCGTGATCTAATTCTAAATAAATTAACATTTATCAATTCAAGAAAATAGACCTACTTTTTCCAAACATACGGTAAATGCATCAACTAGAAAAAATGATAGGTATAAAAAATGTTAGGTATAACATTCTTTATCGTCTCATATGCACTATGTACATATTTTAATTTAAAAAAAAAAAATTAAATGTTATCTAATAAGTTAAATACTCAATAAAAAAATTGAATAGATTCATCTATTAAAAATTTAAAAATTTTCTAATAAAATGTATATATATCTAGTTAAATAACTAACAAGGTCATAAGGACTGTTGAGTGTAACAATGCTCGAAGTAACTCCATTGTTCAGATCACCTGTTGCGCGTTCCACCAGACCATGGCTGTCAAGTGACTTTGTTAATAAATGAAATGATGATGAGTCTCCATAACAAGGTATGTTGTTGGGCTATATAAATCACCTACTCATCCCACATGAATCAGGATTTCTAGAATTGCAGATCCCCAACAAACCTGGTCCCAGGGATCTTCAATATATCTCCAAGTGAGATTTTTTGTTCCTCAATCATATCATCTCTGATTCATTGCCATGCCAGCCTATCACGACTAATGAGCCATGATGAATGAACGGAGGGGTAGAAAATGAGCCGAGCAGCTCAGGCTCGGCTCCATTAAAGTTCATTCGAGCTCATTCGATTAGACAAACGAGAAGAGTTTGAACATTTTTTAAAGCTCGGTTTATAAAGGAGCTGAGTCGAGGCCGAGTCCAAACCCGAGTTTATATTATTTTCACATGTATAAAATGATGTGATTTGTAAAAGATGACTTCTCAAACGATAAACAATTTTTTTTTATAGTTAGACGAGTCCGAGTCGAGCTTTGGTTTGAGTTTCGGCTCAGCTCATATAACAATCGAGCTGGACTGAGCTTCAACTGAGCTTTCGCGAGTCAAACGAGACGAACTTGAACACGAAATTAAGTTCAGTCCCGAACCGAGCTGAGCCTGATACTAAACAAGCTGAGCCTGAATAGGTCAAAACTCAGCTCGTTTACCACCCTAAATGAATGGACAAACCCCCATGAATTGAACAGTCTCTTCATGAAACGGTGTACACACACACACAAATGGGTTGGATTTCAATAGAGTGCATATGATCCACTAGGATCTTCTAAAGCATTGTTACACTCAATCCTTTTTACATAGACATAAATAAGTATAGTTTCATATACTTTGTTAGTATCTTTCACTCATTGTAATGAGAATATGTATGCATCATTGAAATTTTTTTATGTTTTCTATAAATGATAATATTCAAATAATTGGAATATATATTTCACATTTTATAAAAATACATAATATGATTTTTAAAATGAAAATAAAAATATATTGTGTTTAGAATTGAAGATGGGATTAAGTGTAACATTTTTCCTTATTTGAGACATATGGCCCACTTTGATGGTGACATAAGCTATCTCGGTATAGATAATAACTTACCATTGATTGTGATTTTAATTACTCACGGCGAGAAATGTAATAATGAAGTTTTTGTTATTTGATTATCCAATGTTATCCACTCTTATATAAGTGGAATAAATTTGATGAAATAACCCAATTTCAAGAGGGGTTAGAATACAAATATTATGTTATTCACAACTATTTTAACATAACTATATTATTCTATTTCATACAAATACACGCTTGGTTGAGCCTACTGGGCCCCCGTTTGGATAGATCAATTAAGTTATTCTAAGGTTTATGACTATTTTAGAATAAATATGAATAATATGATTTTGTGTTTGATTGTGTTTTGAATTATTCTATTTGAAAAACATAATAATAATGTTTTTGTTGTTTAGGTAAAATGTGAATAAATTGATGATAAAGTTTTATAAAAGTTGAAAAAATGATAATATATAAAATGATTTATAAAATGTGGTAACGGTGGAGATCCTTGGCGACAAGATGTCAGATTGGGACGGGTGATTCGATCAGATTCTGGCAAGATATTTGGATAGATGATGTTCCCCTTAAAACTCGTTTCCCCATCATCTATGAGATCGCTCGTTACAAACAGGGAGCAGCCACCTTATTTTGGAGTTCAAGAGGATTGACAGGCTATTGGGAGGTCAAGCTTCGACGTGCGGTTAGGGCAGAGGAGGTGGATCAATATCTGGAACTGTTGGAGATCCTTAGACAGCAGGAATTATCGCCAGATCGTCCAGATGTGGTGATATGGAGATCAGCGGTGAGCAAGGGATTCTCGGTGAAGTCTGGATATAGTTGGCTGAGGAGGGATAGGTCTCCATTGGTAAGCACGTCACTCAAACACAATGAGATATGGGGGAGTAAAATCCCTTTAAAAGTTAAATGGTTCTTGTGGGAATAAACTATGAATGGGTGTAATATGATTTTGTGTTTGATTGTGGTTTTGAATTATTCAATTCTGGAAAAATCTGCGGGGAAGGCTTTAGATAGATATCCATTGTTATTTGCTATGGTGTTAGGTTGAAAATGTGAATAAGATTGATTGATTAAAGTTTTATCATAAAGATTAGAAACAAATGATAATGAATAATATAAATGATTTATAAAATGTGGTAACGGTTGATTTGACAATGGATCCACATATTCTTTTAGGTTGAATAATCTGTAATAACTTAATTATATGTGTTGACTAGAATCTATATATCATTTTATATCTGTTTAATTTGACATACAAATTCTCATTTATCCTAGCTATTAAAACAGCTTTAAAACCCTTATTCATATTATACTCGTTTATTCCACCTTTTATTCTCAATCCAAAGATGGGAAGTGTTGACTTTGTTGTTACTCTGCCTAAAACAGGCCACAAGAGTTACATTGCAAGTTCCCTATATATGTTATTTATTTATTTATTTAATGATGATGTACTGAACAATTTATTGCGCAGTGGAATGCAGATCCATGATATCCAAAATCTAGGATTGTGGGGTGGGGGTCACCCAACAAAGGGAAATCTTGTCCGTACAATAAATGGATTCATCTCCAGACAAAAGCAACAATTGAACAGCAATCCATGACACTGTGTGTACCATCTATTTTTATCCGGCTCAATCATGCATGGCATTTGTTTTGTTTTTAAAATGATATGCTTTTTTGTATTCATTGAGGTATATAGGTTGCTTGTTTCATGTAAATTTTAGGTACATGTAAATTTTAGATACAGTCATTTCTGAAATCACTTATTTGCAGTCTCTAACACAGTTGATTTTTAACAAAATATTGTTATATTTATATCTTATATTTTGATGACTGAATATCAAGATAGAATTGTAATAGAAAAACTACTCCCTTATATTTTTATTTTTATTTTAAAAAAGGTAGTGATTTGTTGTCCGATTTTATTTCTAAATTCAAATCACAAACTTCAAAAAGATAAAAAATAGATTGAAAAAATATAAAATAAAATAAGAAGGGGACTAACTCGTGTCAATTACAACCCCCTCCCTCTCAGGGTTAGAAGAGGTATCTAACCCAAATGGTTCTCACTCCCTTATAGTTGAAATATTGAAGTATTGAGCTTTAAAATAGATTGGGTGTAATATTTTCCCTCAATTAATTATGTATGTGTTAAATCTTGTAGTTTGGCTGTCCAAAGATGAGATGAGGACTCTCCAACTGACCTAATTTTAAGTTCTATTTCTTTATCCAATTAAAGAAAGAAAAGTTTACTGTCATGAAATTTGTGGACTTGAGGCCCAATATAAAATATAATTAGACTAAGGAAAACAATGGTTTGGCAACCTGCCCCTAGCACAAAAAAAAAAAACAAAAAACGAAAAACAAAGGGGTGGTGGGAAGGTGGTTGCAGGCAGTGGTGTTGTTCCTGTTGTTTGTGTGGTCTTAATGGTATGTTCTTTGTTTGTTGTTGGTGGTGGTGGTGATGATGATGAAGTTAATGTTCTCTCTTAAATTTCTTATCACTGGACTTTAAACAAAAATTCATTTTTTGTCATAAAAGTTTGGATCAGAATACAACAATTAAAAAAATTGAATATCATACTGAGGTTTTTTTAAAAGGGATCTAAATTTTATTTTATTTTTTTAAAGAAAAATTGCATATCATACTATTCTCATTGATCTTACTTATTAGACTCAATACTTGAATTTAAGCTGCTTAAAAGGTCAGAAATTGACCATGACTTTGTTCTTAGAATATCATTAAAAAATCAATTCAATCCTCAACATTGTCTTCATCTTTATTTATTTTAAAAATAATAATTTTCTTCTGAAATTAATAGTTTCAATTCAATTTTTTTAACAAGGGAAAAATCCAAATAACCCCCTGTAAACTATTTGAAATCCATATAATCCCTTGACTTTTCCTAAAGTCCATATAACCCCCTGAAACACTTATGTCCAAATAGCTCCTTGAATTAAATTTTCATTGATAGATTATTATTATTTTATGAATATTCTGTTTGGTTAACTTTGATTGAAAATAATTTAATACCAAAAACCCTCTACAATGTGTTAAAAAAGCAAAACAATTCACTGTAAATGACAATTTTACCAATCTAGATAAGATTTTATCATCTATTTGGAAGGGTTAAATAATCATGTATACAAGATTTTTCACATTTTTAACATATTATAAAGTTTTTAAAAATTTATACTATGTTTTCATTCATGGTCAACAAAATAAAATATTCACTTAATATTCTTTTATCTGTTAACAAAAATTTAATTCAGGTAGTTATTTGAATATATATGACATAAATTGAATCAGATCATTATTAATGAATAGAAAAAGGTGAATTAATTGATGAAAAAATTAATACTTTCAAGAATATCTTAAACATATTCAACATTTGTCTCATTATAAAGGTATGGACGATATCTATTCTACTATATTAATTTGATAAAAATTCAATGTGTAAAAAATACACTATATTTTTCATATTATAATTTAGAGTACACATTAACACATCCATCATATATATTATAATGACATATCATTTTTTTTTCCATAAAACAAGGCTCACAGGGGATAGTACAACATAATCGGGCGCGGGCTCCAGTTACACTCCTCTTTCTAAATTCACACAAATTCTGATGTTAGTGGCCTCATTTGAATATGTTTTTTTTTAATTTAAAAAAAAGAAGAAATTTTAAGGGACTTAGCTTTGTCACTCACACATTGAGGGGGTTCTTTGTAAAATTACTCATGATATCTTTAATCTAGGCAGTAGAAACTAAACCTTTGCAAAAAATTATTTGGACCTAAGTTTATTCTTTCTTAGCAACTATCATCATTTGTTACTTGTAGATAACTGCCTATCTAAGTATAACCAACCCATTTTGGATTTTAAAACTAGCAAAATGTTGATCTCAGTCTCTTTTTTAAAAAACCCATTTGCAGGCACCACATGTAGCAATTTTTAAAAAAAATATACTTAATGAAGTTATACTCGTTTATAAGAAATGAATTACATAGTATTATTAATTGAATGATAAAAACTTTTATAATTTTTTTTTGTAATAAAGCATATACTACTTTTTATGATTTCATATGCTGTTTTTGTGAGTCTGTGATTTGGTGATTGCAAACAGAGCTGAAAAAAAGACAGTTTAACCCTTAATAAAACTATCCCGCTTGATGCATGTAGGTCACAGCAATCTTGTTAACTATTTATAAGAGAGTTCCAGGAAGTTTTTGATCCTACACAGTTTTTTTGAAAGTGGGTTTGGTGTCCCAGTATGTATTTAACAAATAGTTACCTATCAAAGTATTTCTGGGAGTATTTTTAATAATAAAATTAAAATGTGGGAAAAAGGGAAATAGAAAACTAACGATAATCATCACTTATGGACAAATGAAAACAGTGCAGCAAGTGTGACCAGAGTAACCAGATAAAACCAATACAAAATTGGAAATATTTGATAATTTTTTTATATCATGGTTGTTAGTGGAAAATAAGCCAGAGATTTCCATATATAAAATTTTAAAAATTGATGGGCAGGTGGTACAAGCCAACAAATCATAATAAAATTCACAATTTGGAACACACACAAATTTGGATGGTCAAACAATACATCATTTGGTCTGTTGTTTCTTTGATTGTTCCCCACCTAATACATATATGACCGACCATGAATTAGGGAAATCCATTTTTTTAAAAGCTACATATAAACATAGGCCCTCACATGAAATTAAAAAAGGATCCTTTTTTATATACAATCTCCAATAATTGTATTAAATACATTAATTTGTATACCTTAAATAACTTGAGATCGTGATTCTTCACCAGAATATTAAAAAAGCATATATGTGCACTGTATTTGAGTACAAGTACCAGTAGCTTTTTATCCATTACAAAAGATAGTTTATAGTTTATTTAGGAGGTTATAACTTATAGGACAGCTTATAAAAGTGGACCAAACCAGTGGTTCCATTGGTTAAACTAACCAATGTTAGTGTTGCAAAAACTGCGTTGACGAATCGAAGTATAAAAGATGAAAAGAAACAAAAAAGAAAAGATTTACATGATTCAGCAACTGTAGCTTACATTTACAAAGAGAGAAGTGAGAGTTTCTATTAATTTTTTAGCTTATCTGCTCAATATGATAGCTAGGTCTACCTTCCTTTATCATTCTGGATGAGCAACCCTTTGAAACCCCTTCCTGTTAACACCAAGTTTAGCCGTCATTTGAAAACTCCACTGCTGCAATTCTTCCTTAATGATTTAGAAACTGCGATACAAGAAATAAATCCAGAATGTCGCTTTTAGTTTAATTGACCATGGTTAATTATGGTAAAAAATGGATTAAAATTTTTAAAAGTTTGTCAACCCATCCTTAAACTGTTGGTTTTCACGGGTTCTTAAACAATAAAAATCAATTCACTTATCAAAATTGACTTTAGGGTGATGCTATATAAAGATTCATGAAGTACCAAGAGTTGTGAAGCTATTTCTACAATTTTTAAATTTTTTACATTTTATATTTATATTTATTATATGATGAAATTATTATTTAATATGAAAAAATTCAATAGTTAAATAAATCTACTTGATCATCATGTTTGGTTTATAAAACACATGTTATAACTTGTGAAGGGAAAATCTCGCGTTCTTCCTAAAAGTGTTACATCCCCTTATAAGTTGGACATAAGTCAAACAAACGGGTAGTGTGACCAGGCTCATATTACAATCATATACAAATTGGATGAGGAAGACAGCCCAGTTCTTCGCTCCAGGAGCCCAACTCGGGAAGTGACTCCTCCCCGAGTAGAACAGCTCGGATCACAAATTCCTAGTCAATGGTATAGTCGAAGGAGGAATCAAAGGTGGCCAGATCAACAATGGGAATGGCCATGGTTAGCCAATCAGCCTAATCCCCTCCAAAACATGACCGTTGGAGCCACCCCAAGTCCGTCCAACCTAACCTAGGTTCAGATATAGCCTTGGCCATAGGAGGAGAGGGGACCACTGACATCGTTAGATAGAGTTAGGGCTACTATGCTCAGCCGAATTAATAGAGAAGCGCCTTAACCCTAACGAGCAAAGACATATTCTGACCACGAATTAACAAAGACCTCACAGAATCTTCCATGTCAGGAGGATTTTCATTGAGACAAAGAAACATTTGGGCGGGAAATGACGTGACCACCCACTTTGCTAAAAGGGTAAGAGAAGGAGTAAAGAGGGACATTAAGAAATTAAATAAACACTAAAAATATCTAGTCTTCTGATTTTTTAAGTCATCTTCTTCATCTTCATTTTCTTCACTTCACTAACTTGAGCATTAAAGTCCCTTTGCCCAGCACATTGGTGTCCTAAACTTTTTGGGTGCATGATCTTTAGCATGAGGATCCAAATTTTCACCGAGAGATGGAGCTGTTGGGTATTTTCAAAATAAATCATTTGGGTTTTAGTGGTCCCCTCTTAGAAGATGATGTTATCTTATTCTTTAGTCTCATATCGATTGTTTGTAAAAAGTTTTGAGTGCTTATAAGGAGAGCCTCATCTATTCTAGTGAAGTCCTTTTGGTGGACACTTTATGATGGACCTTTGATGCAAGGTGGTGCGAAACACTACCACGTGCGTCGCGCGCGCGCGTGTACGTATTGGGCGTTTTAGGGAGCTGGGAGCCTTTTCTTTTTAGCTAATCGGATGGCGGAGATCGTTTTGATCAGATGCAATCTGAACCGTCCGATGATGGAACATTCAGATGCAATGTGCACCGTTGGATCGGTGGTTGGTGGTTATATTCACCAAGGGGTGCAATTGGAAGGGGTGCATCTCATGATGGACGATCTGAACCGCACGATCGTGTGGAAACGGTGGACCACTGATCGTACGGTAACTGTAACTCCTCATTAATGAAAGGGTGTTTCATTTGAATCAAGAGGCACTTTGTTGCCTATAAATTCAGACCCTTAAATCCAAATCAATAACAACAATTCATCTTCTTTTCTTTCAATTACAAGTGAGCATCATCAGTCCCTAAAATCAGAGAGTTCCAAGAGGTTGATCAGAGAGTACACACTCTGTATTCAATACCCCAATGAAGACTTCATTGTATCCTGAAGGTTGTACTTCATTATCCCTAGTGTACTCGCGGTTTATACTAGAACGGGAGAAGTCTGTCTAAAAGCATTCAACTTAGGTGATCCTTGAAGCATTTATACTGGTTCTGTCCTTCTCCATTGCCCCGATTTCCAACAGAGCTTTGGCACATCCACATTTTCTTAAGTACTAAGTTTTCGAATGAATGGTGTAAAAAAAATGATGACAATTTAATGATAGAAATAACATGTATGTGTATTTATTAATCTCTCTATTACATGCAAGTTAAAAAGGGACAAACTCTGAAGATTCGTTCACCACATGGTGGGGTCTTCTCAAGAGAGTATCACTAATTCATTCAAGAAAAGCTAATCAATACCAATAAAAGAACTCACTAATGCATTCAATCACTCTCAATCAACCACTACCACCAATACTAAAAACACAATCTAAAATGCATCTTTAGTTGAGGCATCATTATATTTGGTTCAGAAAAAAGAATAATATGTATCCCTCACCCCCAAAATATTCCACAATTAAGATTGGATTAGTTTAACAGTCCGGTCTAAGAGAGGGACAAACAACCAGTCAAGTCCATTTGTGAGAAACTTGTGAGTCTCTACTCATTTTTTGAAGTGATCTGAACAACTTCATCTTTGGAAGGCAATGATGTGCACATGTTTGTTTCTTGGAAGCTAATACACAACCATTCATCTGGTATCTTTTGTAGCCTCCACTTTTCTAAAGCCTTATACAAGTTGTAAAATGCATTTAGACCATCCGAAGTTTACAAAACCTACAGAAACACTTTTTAAAAGATTAAAAATATGCATTTACACCCACTGTCATTATATTTTTCATTAAGATGTGATAAAAATAATTTAAAATGACTATTTTACCTTTAATTATCTAAATATTTATAGAAAAAATCAAATAATTAATTCTATATATGCTTTATGAATATTAACTTATACAATAATTAACCCTTCAAATACATGTGGATGCATTTTTGTGAGAAATAAGTCACATAATAATAATTAAAATGTGAAAATAACCCACAAAAAGTGAAAACATGATAAAAATTTAACTAAAAGGATAAAATCATACTTTTATCTCATCTTAATAGAAAATCAAATTGCAGGGGGTGTAATTACATATTTTTGAACTGTATGAGGTGTTTTTGAAGGTTTCGAAAACTTTAGTTGGTCCAAACACATTTTACCCTTATTTCTATTCATTAAGGCATTTGTTTTTCTTTTTAAAGTATATATATATGTTGGGATTATGAAAAAGATAACTGGAATAACTGTATGATTTTTTAATATTTCCTCGTGTTCTGCAAACTGATTAAGAACATGGTAACTAACTTAAGCTTGATTAAAAGGTACTAGTTTAAGACTTAATTCACAATGCCACTTCAAATAGAAGTAAATTAATACTAAATAATGTTCAAATCCCTAAGATACCTTATCGAATGCGCAATATGGGGCATTCAGTCCCTAGTGATTATAACACAACAGTTCAGGGTTTAGCAGTGTTACTGATAGGTCCTGAGTTCGAGTCTTGGTGCTGACTTATTCACCTGTTTGTTGGCGATTATTCGAAAGAATTTTTTATGGAACTGGGGCAAACAGACGGAAGTAGGCTTCTCAGCTCGACCGCAAGACCAGTCACGGGGTCCTTTCGATATAAAATAAAAATAAAAATTGAGCATCCAATTTTTTTATTTTCTCAAAAATTATTTAATCTTATGGGAGTCTTTTGAAAATTCAAAACATTTCCATAAAATGTGTTTATGACTTGATAAGTTAAAGAATAAATTTTTTAATTGGAATATAATTTCCTCTTAGTTATGTTAGTCCCATATCAATGAAATAATGAAAAAACTACGATCTAATTTGTATGCGCCTCTTGTAAGTTTTGCTTTTGTCTTTTGCTTTGGAGTATCTAACATTTTTTGGATTCATATATGAACATGGATACGTTCATATTCATGATGATGGTCATGGGCTAAACTATATGTTTAGAAAGAAAAAAAAAACATGCAAGAGCCTTCATTGCAGTCTCAATTGCAGTTCATCATATTTTTTTATTTTTAAATCATACACTCACATTTTGAAGGGCATGTTGTTATATGAAATAAAATATATACAGAGATACAGTAATGTATTTTTTTCATGGTAAAAAAATGAAAAAAAAATTGGGTCATACATTATGATAGAACCTCATACATTTTGATAGTGCGGTATATATTGCGTTATCCTATCGTATGGGGCTACATACAATAGCAAAAACTGCACAATCGCGCAGCCAAGGCACTGATTCAACTAATTTGGTCTATTACTAGAGCCAATCACAAATATCTTACATTGTTTGTACATAGATTCTACGAGCCATACACGTACACAAACTGTTTATTTGCATGGTATATATACATTGAATGCTATATTTAGTCATGTTTGCAATCTTACATGCAACCCAGACATATTTTAATTTTTAACTGTATATATGACCAATAAAAAATATTTTTTATAAAAAATAAAGTACATACTCATAATTGCATATATTTTTATGTTTGGATAATATTACGTAAAACTCATTTTTTAATCCCAATTTTAGTCCACACATGTTATGAATTTTTTTAAATAGTAACATTATCTAATAAAGTACATGTTTTTTTTTAAAATGAAGCACATACTCCAATGAATTGCATAGATGCATTTATATAAAATGTGAAAAAATTTATTGAAACATATATCTCGTTAATATGAGTATATGCTCCAGTGATTTTCTATCGATGCATATGAAACTAGAATTAAAGTTAAAAAAATGTGTAACAACACTCTCTTATGTTTTTCTTAATAGCATATACAGAGATAGTGGAACATATATTACATTAAATGATTTTATATGCATTAATGATACGACAATTACAAATATGACTATTAAAAGGCCTGAGACTCGAAATTCATCAATTGAATTATTGAGATTTGGAGTTGCTCTCTCACTCTCATGAAAATTTTGAGAAAAGCTTTATTTCAAGGGAGTTTTTGTATCTATCATATATTTATATTTTTTATAATTATTTGCCTTTTTACTCTAAATATATGTTGCCCTCTTTCTAGCCCAATGTTCTAATTCTTGGCTTTGCCTCTAATTGCGTAAGCAACATGAACCACAAACCAAATGCAAATAGACTAAAATGTATTATTTTAGATAGACTCATTATGCAATCACAAGACTAGTGGATCTCACTAAGAGAGAGAGGCCCATCCTAGAAGATGGAGTCCGTGGAACCTAACTAAAGAAAATGATATGTTTAACTTAGTTTGCAGCTCTATTTCCAGTCCCCAATTGTTGTTTTATTTTCCAGTCTCGTTTTCGGTCTTGCCTACAAGCCTAGATACATTCTCTCAATCGACTACGTATTCTACTAATGATATACTAGTGTAGCATACGTGTTCATTCGAAACTTTTATTTTTTTTAGAAAAACAAAGATATATACAAATTAATTGAGGTTTACATACTTTAATTTGTATAATATTATATACTTCATTAGACATAGAACACACAACAAAAACAAAATGATTGAAGACAGCAAACTAAACATAAAAGAGCTATACATATCATTTAGCAATCCTCAAACAGCCAGCACTAAAGAAACATACAGTGTGTCATAACACATCTAATCCAACAACAATGTCACAAGCATCATACATCAGGAGCCCAATCATATCAAAAGCACATATAAAACAAGCCAAAAGCTCCCTCTTTTTATTCCATTCATTCATTCACTAACCAAAACCAAAACCCAAAAACTCACACATCAAACCCCCTTCCACTAGCAACCATGGTGGGCTCAAACCTCAGCACCGCCTTGTCCGCGCGCACCGCCTCCGTTCGATCCTTCGGGAGCGTCACGGTGACCGTCCTCCCCAATCCCTCCTCGGGCGACGGCAGCACCATTATCATCCCCTCCCCGCCAACCCCGCCCACCCTATACGACACGTGCGCCGGCTTCGCGTCCCTCTCAAAGCACGCCCCGTAAGAGAACATGTGATCAAAGCTTGCGCACGTCAGCTCCTCCCCGCCGTACATCGCGAACGGCTCCATGAGCCTCCCCTTCCCGTCCCTCCTAACCGTCCCCAGCCACTCCACCGCGGACCAGTACTCCTCCTCCTCGAGCCCCGACACGTGCGCGCGCACCGCCTGGGCCGCGCGCGCGAGCGCGCCCGCGCCCTCGCCCTCCTCCCCCTCCGTCTCGACCGACACGCGCGAGAAGTGGAGGGCGTTGCCGAAGAAACCGTGCGGGAGCGGCGCGTGCATGAGCTTCCGGAAGTCGATGCAGACGGAGAGCGCGCGTGCGCGCGCCTCCTCCCCCGACGCGCGCGCGACGGAGGTCCAGAAGAGGGCGGCGAGAGCGTCGAAGGGGGTGGCGTCGGGGCAGTGGGGGGTCAGCTCCGAGAGGAGTTTCTTGACGGAGGCGTCGGAGAAGCGGAAGGTGGCGGTGGACATGGGAGGTGGAGTAGTGTTGTTTAGGGGATTTGGGTGTTTGGATTTGGAGTCGTAGAAGGCGGCGGAGGCGGTGGAGAGGTTGGGGTTGGGGCGGGGGATGAGCGCGGGAGGGTGGAAGAAGGGGGGGTGGATGATGGGGGCGAGGCGGTGGCAGTCGGACCAGGCCTTGATTATGAGGGTGGCGCATGTGGGGTCAACGTGCATGTGGGGGCAGCTCAGCCCGATCGCCAGCCCGCCATCATTGAATTTGTTGAACTGCAACATTGATTTAATTTCTATGAGCGCTGATATACTCGGCCTATTTTATCATATTATGCAAGTTCTTAATTTTCTAATTCAAAATTCTATTTTGCTTTATGATAGTTGAGCCAAGACAAAAAAATATGATTTTTTTTTTGTAAGCTAAGGATAAGACCGGATAATATGATTTTGCATCGTTTTATAAAGAAGTATATCATATTAATCAAACCTTTGGGTTTGGATTGGGCTCCCATAACCCAACCCTTCAACCAAATCCGAGAATGAAAAATCCATTTAAACTTTTTTTATTTATATGCACACCCTTTAATGTACTCAATCGACTAAGATTTGGATATGTCTCATATCCTTATTTTAAAGCACATTTACCATCAATTTATCATCGGTGCAAGAGAAGATGAAGAGGAGGGGACGAATCAAGGTTTGGATATATCCCATGTCCTTATTTTAAAGCACATTTATCATCGATTTACCATTAGTGTAAGAGAAGATGAAGAGGAGGGGACGGACAGTTGACTAAGGTTTGGATCTGTCCCATGTTCTTATTTTAAAACGCATTTACCATCAGTGTAAGAGAAGATGAAAGAGGGGACGGACAATCGATTAAGGTTTGGATCTATCGCATGTCCTTATTTTAAAGCATATTTACCATCACTGCAAGAGAAGACGAAGAGGAGGGGACGGATAATTGACCAAGGTTTAGATCTATATTTGGGTAGATTCTGTTTTTCAAAAAGCAAAAACACACTTTCAACATTTAACTTTTCAATCTATCATTTTTTTAAGTAAAAAAATCTTACAATTAAAAAGCTAATGAAACAATGATTTTTAAAAGTTGAGTTTAAAATACAATATTTTAAAAATCTCAGTATTTTAATCGTACACCCAAACACAATCTAAGAGAAAAGACAAACTTATAAGGACGAGGAGCAGAAGACCAAAGAGGAGAAGGTGATCCGACTATAAAAAAAATAGTGCTCAACAAATGGGCAAAGTGCAAACTGGAAGGGTGTACAAACATAAGAGACACCCTATGTCCCCGTCCAGATAGAGAATTAAGGTTGTATTTTAAATTATTCTTGTTAAGAAACGTAATAATAAATTTTTTATTGTTTTGATCAAATGTGAATAAGATGTGGATAATAATTTATAAAAGTTAAAAAAATGATGATAATTAATTTATAAGAAGTAATACTAATAACAGTTGATTTGACAGAGACTCACATGTTCTTTTGAGTTAATTAACCTAGAATAACTTAATTACAGGGGTTGACTGAAATCCATATATCACATTATATTAGTTAATTCTGATATACAAATTCTCATTTATTCTAGTGTTCCAAACACCCATTTCAAAACTTCCGCATAATGCTTACTTATTACTCTATTCTCACTTTATACCTCCCCCCCCTCACCCCAGAAAAAAAAAACCTTGTAAGAAAAAAGAAAAACAGGGACGCAACGTACCTGAATGTAAAACGGAGACCAAACCGAGACGTCCTCCAGGGGGTCCTCCCAGTATGTCATCCTCTCGACCTCCTCGTCCCCACCGACGGTCTCCAGCCACTCGTCCACCGTGGCGTCCACCGTGGCGTCCATCAACCTGACACCCGCGTCGTTGCACTTGACGATCCAGTTCCCTTCCTCGGACCTGAAGAGCCTCCCCGTCACGGCCGGGTAGTGGGAGAGGCAGTCCGAGAGGGACTCTTTCAGGCGTTCCCGGTCAATTGGGCCGGACGTGGTGGTCATGGGCTTGTAGTAGAAGACGAGGCGGAGGGTGTGGAGGCCCATCGAGTGGTCCAGGATCGACAGTGGGTAGGTCTTCCCCGGCTTCACGGGGGTGGCGGACACCGCCGTCGATTTCGAGCCTCTGCTCACACGCCTTCCCATTTTTTTTCTTCTTTCTAGTTGAGAGATGGAGAGGGGGAGGTGGGGGTGGTGTTTTAAAGGAGTGCACTGTTTGTTTTGTAGTAAGCGTGAACACGGTCTCTCAATCGTCTATACACTTTAGTGAAAGGATTTTTAAATGCTTAATAGTATATATTTTATTAGATGAATATATAATTTAATATTTAAATGTGTTTTGATGAGATTTTATTTTGTTAAAAAAGTAAAAAAAAAAAACAAATGTGCATTCGAATGGCTCCATAAAAACTAGTTTTGGACTTTAACGCAAAACAAAATTAAAAAAATAATAAAAGTATTTTAGAAATCAAATTTTATTAAATCATTTATGTATGTAAAAAGCATTAGGTAGCATTTGTTACACGATTGCATAACAGATTTATTACAAATGCTAGATTTAAAAATGATTCCGCATGAAACTGTCTCAAAAGCTTCTGGACACTATATTGTCTAAAACATATTTGCACAAAGTTGTTTTAGTTTTTTTTGTTTGGTTGCATGATTGTAAAAGCAATTTTCTATAAACGCAAAAAATGTTTAATCGTACAATCAAACATTTTCTTAGGTAGCATTTAGTAGCGAGATTGTAAAATTGATTTTCTACAAACGTTGGATTTAAAACTGATCTGTAGAAAGTTGCCCCCCCCGTTCCAATTTTTTTCAATTGCAGCTTTTGAATACTATTTACTTTAAATATATCTGTAAAAAATTACATTTATAAAATTATTTAATTATACGATTATGAAATCAGATTTTTGCAAACATAAAAGCTGTACAATCGCATTATCAAACGCTTAAAAAAAAATTCAAATGTGATATTGTTAGACACGGATAACGGATTCATCATTTTTATCATTTATTAAAAAGGAGGGGGTTGTGGTTGGGGATGGGTTAGGTGGGTGGGGGAAGTTGAAGTGGCATTGAATTGGATTTATGGTGTTTTTTTGGGGAGGACACGTGGAGGGTGGTGATTGGGTGGGAGGTTTATGGCACGTGTGGAGTGGCACATGGGGTGGTGATACTTTTTCAAGAAAAAATGGTGTATGTCAATAAAAGCTCAGCCATGCATGAATTAGTTCTACCATTTTAAGAAAATGAAATGATGAACCGATTCAGTGCAAAGTGGGATTGATTGATTTTCTTGAGTTAGATCTATTCTATGGATTAATTTTTTAATGAAGATTGATCAAATGTCCAACTCAATAACTGATAAATCCAGTGAGAAGAATTATGTAGTGCATCTAATGACCTAAGGTCCCCTTTGAATTGTTTTCTCAATATTCTAAAAAATGACCTATTCATTTAATGAGAAAATAAACGGGAATAATTCAAATCATTGGATTAACGGGGAGTTGAATCATGACATCATGATGATATGTTAAGTATATTAATTTTTATAAAAAAACTTAAATGATATGATAAGTATAAATTTATAAAAAAAAAACTTTACATAATTATCACATCTTAAATTTTAATACAATAATTTTTTTACTTAAAATCAAAATATATTATTATATTATTTTTTTAATTAGCTAAAATATATGTGAATAGAAAAGTGATCGTTTAATCAACTCGTGCCAGTTATTAGATTAAAATTGACGGTTCAACCAATGGGCTGTTGATTGATTTTTACTATTTTTTCATACCAGCAACTATTGAAGATAAACCGACCAGAAATCTAAATATTATAAAACACTGTTATTTTTTGACGGATTTCATGTTGGACATGCTAGCACTAACCGAATAAAAGATTATTTTTTAAAAATACTTTTTGGTTGAGATATATTTGTCAATAAAAAAAACTTAGGTCATTTTTAAAAAATTTCCCAAAAATAGATTTTTTTTGTTGGAGAGATATAATAGGAATGATTGAAATGAAAACACTTTTTAATAAACATTTATAACTTCAAATTCAAATGCTTTCACTTTAATATATATATATATATAGGAATCGATTAGGTGCGGCGAACGGCGGGTGCGGCAGCGATCACGGGTCCATCGCATCCGACGGTCGGGTGCGATTCACATCGACCGTCGGATGTGATGAACCCGGATCGAACGGCCCGTGTCGCGGCCGCACCCGCCGTTCGCCGCACCTAATCCCGAGCGTGTATGTGTGTGTGTCTATATATATATATATATATATATATATATATATATATATATATATATATATATATACATTGAAAAAGATAGATTTTGCTACCTTTATTTTCATCAAGATAAAAGCGAAAGTCCAAGCTCGAATTGGGGACAAAATCATTTAAATTGTTATCTTTTCACGTTTTCTTTAGAGTGTGTGTGCACAATCTCAAAAAAAAAGAAAAAAAAACTGAGATTTGGGTAGAAGGAAAGTGATGGAAAGTAAAAAAAATTTCTTTCATCAATTACCATGATGTTTGTGCATATAATGGAAACTATTTTCAATTACTTTCCCTCAAATTCTAACCTACAAAATATTTCTGACATTGAAGGGGAAATTTTTTTTCACATTTTTTTAATAAGATAAAATAGAAGAGAGAAAGTAATTAAATTTTTTTTCTATATTTGTTTGACACAAACATCAGATTTTTCAATAATGAAAAGAAAAATTTTAATTTTTTCTTACTTTTTTTATTTTTCATCATGCACAGATAAGAAAATACAACATTAGTTGAAAAAGCTTATGCATGCACAAAATCATTCACAATTCTTATCCATCAGGTAAAACATGATAATTAAAACTCGCCAATCATAATTGCATCCACTGGATAAGGTAAAACATGATAATTAAAACTCGCCAATCATTATTGCATCCCCTGGATATGGTAAAAGATGATAATTAAAACTCGCCAATCATCCAATCATTATTGCATCCCCTTGTTATTACTGGTCTTGTGTATGCGCAGTTGCGCGTGTTGTTTATATTTGGATTTATTTTCATTAGGTATCAAATTTATTTTAAGAAATTAACAGTCTAATACACAAAGTAATAAATAAGACTTTAAGAGCATGTTTGGATACTGTACAAATAAAGGTGAGTTTTCATTTGCACATGGTCAAACATAATATTTTGTTTGGTTATATATTTAAAGTGTAACAAATAAAATCCCAGGATTTTCATTTGCCCTATTAAATGGGGCAAACAAAATCCAATCAACCCATGTGTTTTCATTTGTAACAGATTTTATTTTCACACCTCTCAATTGTATGTAAAGCAATTTTATATTTTAACCCCCTAACAAATTTATTAAAGTCTATATTATCCAAAATAAATATTTCATCTCCTAATCTTATCTTAAGTAATAAAATAGATAATTATATTTTATAAATTTATATAACTTACAATAATATAATTGTGTGGATAATAAATATTAATGTGACATGAAAATATTAAAATATATCAAGAAATCTTAACTAACTATCATATATATTATTCAACAAAATTGTTATTTATAAAATATAAAAAAACCTTGTAGGATTATTTGTTAGTTGAAGTCAGATTATTTTTTATTTATATTCTATTATATTAGAACTTTTTTTTACCACATTGACTTATATATAAATTAAAAAAACTAATATATGCAATATTTAAATTTAAATTTTTATATATAATATATTTTTCATAAATTTTTTGGGTTTTAAGAAAATAATATATTTGATAATCATTTGAAAAAAATATTTTATCTATTTATAATATTATTATCTTTTAACATAATAAATTGACACATATACAAATAGTTTCACATATGTGAGACAAACAACTACTAATAAGAATATGTGTGTAAATGATAGCACAACATGAAAATAGATAAACATGTGCAAACAATGTACAAAGTTTCCTTGCACGTGCAATGTAAAATTTACCTGTACAAAAAAACACGTACAAATAATCACTGCATCCAAACATGTCATAAAAGAACAATATAGGTTTTGCATTAAAAAATAATAATATATGGATCTACTTTAGAATCTTTCACACAAAATTATACATTAAAATTATTGGTACTCAAAATGATCGGTAGGTGCCATTAATATTGTTCGTATCTAACACACTGTGAATGTTTGTACTTGTAATACTAATTAATAAATATAATTTATTTTAGGATATAAAAGTTAAATATCTTTAACACAGTGATTTTTTAATCTTTAAGTTTATATAAAATATAAAAAAAACAAAAAGGGCAAAAGTTTACTTCTCATCCAAGTAAACTGTGGCTAAATTTAGAATTTTTTAAAAGCTTACGTTTCAATGAGACAAAACTATGGAAAAAAAAAATTTAATTTGTGAAAGACCCATGTGAAGGTAAAAATAAAAAGGATGGGACCAAAAAATGTCTAGGAGGAAACATTTTGAATTATAAAAATCAAACCGATTTAATGTGCCAAGCTAAAAGAATAAAAAACTTACATTAAATGTGTTTAATTGCACAATTGAACAGCTTTAGCGTTTGCAGGAAACTGCCTTTGCAATCATGTCACCAAGTGATTTTAGTATAGCAGCTTCTTGCAGATAAATTTTAAACAAATAATGTTTAAAAGCCGTCATTTTCTAAAGCTGAGGGGTGAACTTCTGTTGAATTAATTTTAAAACTCAGATTCATGCAAAATCAATTTTATAACCGTGCAACTAAACGCACAAAGTGATGCAAGTCACACTCAGGATGATAGGAAAAAAATAATGTTGTGGTAATCTTCGAAAATAATTTTCCATAAACAAGTATAGAAGATGGCGGGATATAATTTCATTCTCAAACAGTCCATTTTTTTTTTGTCTTCTTTCACTAGTAGAGCATAGTCCACCCTGGTACAGTTGATCAAGGCAGTCTGTCCTAGAGTCCCATCTTAGGATGGCTCCGAATCTTTTAAAAGAGAATGGAAAATTAATTATGAGTCCTCCTGGATATCCCTGAATTAACTTATTTTTAATTAGGTCTCTAAACCCTATGATATATTATTTTTGGGTCCTTTTGACTAACAATCATTTGGTCTACTGTTAACTATTCTGTTTTAACACCTCTCACTTCATGTGTACACTGTAAACTATTTTGTGTACACTATTAATTAAACATTGTTTGTACATTGTTATACATGACATGCACACTGCTTTACACATTCCATAAATAATCTAAAAGGTAACTTTAGGAATAAATTTGAATTCACATAATACAATATATCATTCCTATTATTATAATGCATGTCATTTTCATGGGCAATGCATTAAGTTCATACAAATTAACACAAAATTAATGAAAAAACATGTTAGAAATTAAAACAAAGCACCTCTTTCGAAGGGAGGGACAACGTGACTGGAGGGAAGAGGTGATAGGAGGGTATGTTCGGAGGGGGAGACCGGAGAGGGGGGGGGGGGGGGGGGGGCATAAAGAAGAGATGAAAAGAAGGGTAAAAGTGAAAAAAATGGTAAGCTAATATGGAGACCCAAAGATAAATCCACATGTTTCATATACCTCCTTCTTGGCCGAAGCCATCTCACAATTTTGTTTTCCAGGGTGTCCAACAGAGATGACAGAACATGAGGGGGATCCATTAATTATTGAATGCTAAATTGTCATGAAGTGTCAAATTCGTACACCTTGTATTAAATGCATCATCACTGATCGGAGACAAGAAACATCACTTTTGATTTCAAAGCTTCAGATGCTAGGACGAATATGAGCTTCAGAATAAACTGAAATCAATGTGCGGGAGGAGTTATTGCACTAATTTCACATCCAACTATAAAACTTTCAATTCAAAACAGAGGACATGATTTTTTTTTTCCTGTTTAAAACAGGAAGACTGATCGTTTACAATCAAAAAAATTCATTTACTATTCACACGGCCCATTTAAATAGCGACATAAGTTATTTTAGGGTTTATACCTATTCCAAGAATTGTTGATTTTATCAATGAATAAGAGATTTTGTGTTTGGTAGTGTTTTCTGTTATTCTCATTGGGAAACGTAATAATAAATGTTGGGATGTTTGGTTGATGAAGAATAAGATGTGAATAAAGTATAAAAAGTTGATTTGACATGTGAGTCTCATTGATGTATAAGAGGTGATTACATGTGATTTGATGTGATGATATGTGATTTGATAGGTGAGTCCCTTTATTATAGTGGAGGAATAACATAATTTCATGGGTGGACTTGAAATATAAATACCAGTTTATTCTCTCCTTATTCTGCATAGCTATACCCCCTTATTCCGGTTACCCAAACATCTATTTTACCCATTCCTCCCATATTCCACCCTTATTCCACTACCCAAACAGTCCCTTATAGTTTTTTTTTCAATAATAACCGTGATTCTTAAAAATGATCGATTCAACCGATTGATTGATTGAGTTTTTATATATATCGTTAAGCTTTAGGGTAAACCAAAGTAACACTGCGTGAGCACTCTTTCCTATTTTACAATCTCCATATCAACGGACATTTTCCAGGCATTCTCTATCCTCCACATGGAAATTTTTTTTTTTTTTTTGTCACGTCAGCGATAAAAAATGTCTGTCAATTTTTATTCATTCGATATATTAATTTAGTGCTAGGAACCGCATTTGAAATAGTGACATGTGGACTGCGTTAATGATGTTATACAGTTTTTTTTTTTTAAGACTCTATTCGAATCTTATATGCGTTAATAGAAAATCATCTAAGTATGTATTTACATTAACGAGATATATGCTTTGATAGAAATTTGAAAGAATTATTCAAATGCCCCTAGATCAACAATTCTTTTTTTTACCCTGACCTTTTTTATTTATTCTTTACCCCTACAATGTTGTCCCTTTTTTTTTGTCATTTACTTTTCATAATACCTAAATTATTCATTACAAATAGAATTACAAATAAACAGAAATATAATGTGGTACATATATAAATTATACACACATTTACATATATTTAATAGTTACTGACATAGAGAATTCAACGTTAACAAAAATGCTTAAATACAAAATGATTCCAATGTCATTACAATATATTCATGAACCGTAACTCTATAAATCCTGTCATTATCATTGTTAAGTGCATTCAACGTACACAAAATGGTTACATACAAAACAATTATAGATTAATTCCCAAAATATCATTAAAATAGATACAAACTGTTTGAATTACGACATTGCCTTCTTATCTTAATGAAGTAAGTTATTGTCTCCCCCTTCATTCTCTTAGATGTCCCCTTGAGGGAATTCGAACCCACTTAAATGTAATTACAATTTATAAAAATATAATTTGTAATTACATAAATATAATTATAACTTACAAAAATATATTTTTGAACTATAGAAATTACAATATTACAAGATCAGTGATTACTATTTACAGAGCATAAATGTAATATCAGCAATGGAATTAAATTAAACTCGGGAGAGAGGATGTTGCGGGGGTCGTCGCGAGGGTCGTTGGGGAGAGAAAACATGGTCGTCGGGGAGAGAGTGATTTGAGGAGAAAGAGTGATTTGGGGAGAGGGAGTACTTTGGGGGGGAAGAAATGGTATTTTGGTGTTTTTTTGGGGAGAAGAAATTGTGTGTGTGTGTGTTTTTTCTTGGGGGTTGGGGGTGGATACAAGGTGTTTTTTTTAAGGGGGGGGGGGGGGGGGGGGGTTGTAGTTTGAGGGGAAAAGAGGATAATTTTTGGAGGAAATAAAGATGGGGTGGTTTATGCATCAAATAATAAGGTCAGGGATACAGAAAAAAAAGCAAAGGGCTAGTTTGGCAATGGGATAAGTGGTGAGATAAGGGGTAATTATGGGGATAAGTGAGTGGGGGACAACTTATCCCTGTTTGGTATAAAAAATAATCAGGATAAACTGCAGACAGTTGTCTCAATTTAGAAATAAAAATGAGGATATTTTGTTCCACCTAAAAGTTGAGATAGCATTCATCTCCACTTTTTATTCCAAATTTGACAAATGTAAATATGAACAAAATTGATGAATTTTTTATCTCCTACAATTAGGATAATTTATCCTCTAAACCTTAACCCATTGTCAAACTAGCCAGGTCCATCGTAGAAAAAGATGGGATTGTTGGTCCAAGAGCATTTAAGTAATGTATCTATACAATTTATTAGAATATATATTTAAAATATATATGCTTTGTTATTTTTATAAAAAACAATACAAATGTTATTTAAAAAAAATTTAAAACAAGTACAGGGCCGGAAAAATAATCATATGTAACAATATTTGTAAAACAAACAAACTACTTAAGAGCAACTCCAATTGGTCACTTAAATGAAGATTTGAACCGCATATGAAGACCACCGACTCCAGCCGAACACCAAAATGAAGATCGGATGTCTTCAATTTCAAAACAAGCTCCATATTTGGAGACCCACTATTTGGGTCTCCATATGTCACATCAATGTTAAATAATACCACAAATGACCTTGTTAGTTTATAACAACATTTGATAAATGACATTTAACTCCTACAAAATTATAAATTCCTAATTTTTCATTTGTATTTAATAAAAATATGAAATTTTGAAAAAAAAAATTTTAAAAAAAATTTCATGTATTGGATCAAAAATATTATTTCAAAAAACAAACCATTCATTGAACCGGAAAAAATGAATGGAATAAAGAGTCACCGGTTGAACTGCACAGTTAACGGATTTGAACTATAACATTATCATGACATAATAACAAACAATGAATCATTAAAGTTCAAATGGAATTTCAAAATAGAACTATTTATTGAATGAGAAAAATGAATAGGATAAGAGTGATTGGTTCAACTGTCAGGTGATTCAAATTTCAAATGTTGGTGGTTTTAAAATTTCATATTTCAAATTGTAAAATTTGAAATTCGAACTTCCAAAATTTTAAATCACACAACTCCATCCCAAACTTTCCTGTAAAACCGGTGTATCATCACTCTATTATCCATTATCTTCATCTTCTTAATTTGCACACACCATCCCACTCTCATCTTCAACAATGAACTTTGGAGAAGGGTCTTCTTATCTTCCATCTTCAAATGTTGATGGCAATGACATCACCATACCACCTCCCCCTAATTATGCTGCTTGGATGGAAGAGGTGGACAAGGATGAAGAAATATTACTTCGTTTGGCTGCCTCCAAAGTTGGGTTGTATATGTGTATAAAAAAGATAAGAATCCAATGTCATTGGATATGACTTGATAGACATGTATTGTCCAATCATCATTGGATTCTTTCATAGCTTGTGAGGATAAACATCAAATGTTATGGGATATAACAATATAGAGACGTCTTATCCTACCAGCATTGAATTCTTTTACATAAATGAATGATAAACATTCAAAGCTATGAGACATGACAATCAGAGATATTTTATCCCCCCAGCATCGGATTCTTTTACATAAGAGAATGTTATGTTAAACATCTAAAGTTATGAGACATGACAATACAGAAATGTCTTATTACATCAGGTTAGACAACTGAATTAGATACAAGTCCACTTGCAACTTACATACATATATTAAAATTTTTTATATGCAAATATAGAGTTAATATAATTTGATTATTTACATTAAATTAGAACATAAATGTCAATAAACAATAAAGATGAAAGAGACAAATGATAGAATAAAAAATTATAACAAATTAAAATAGTGATTTGAAGACCTAATAAAAAAAATAAAGATCCATCATTGGAATTGTTGAGTCTTCAAAATAACAAAATCTTTAAAATGAAGACCCTATTAAAATTCAGGGTCTTCATTTATCTAAAATCTCCCGTGGGAGTCTTCAAAATGAAGACCCCCGTTGGAGCATGAAGGGACACACTGGCACCAGCCAACCATAAACACCCACCTGTGCCACCACACATTCATCATGAATTAATGGAGGGAGGTAAACATTGACAGCCACTTTGGTTTATAATGGGATTTTAGTCAATGTGTAATTAAAACCTGTTTTGAAAAGACAAAAGAAATGGATTGGTGTTACTTAGCAGTACCCCAAAATACGAATGGGCATTTATATATAATATACATTACATAAAACGTAAATGACAACACCTTACACCTACTACGAGCCTACTACAATTACTTATTGCACTGTGAGGAGAGAGAGAGAGAATAAAAAAGATGACCAACAATATTTTCTGTTTGGATTATGACATATAACTTAGCATATTAGTGGAATAAAATATTTTTATTTAATTTAATTTTTAGTTATTCTAATTCAAAACTACAACATTAACATTTTTAGGAAAAAATATCTAATATCTTTCACTTTTAAGAAAAACGATATGTCCATGTTGTTTTTCACTTATATTTTTTTCAAAAATATACATTCATCTAATGAATTATATAATTTAATAAAAGATGAAATATGTAAATTGAGATATATTAATATATTTTTTCATTGAATTAATATAAAATTTATACTTTTTATATTCTATGATAACGTAATGTCATGGCTCCTCGTCAAGCTAGCACCGCACAGCCCATGGCGAAGTGGGTTTTCTTCCAGATTTGGGCTGGCCCAGTTAGATGGTAGGGTTGTGCCATGCTCATTAGTGTTACATGAATAAGAATATCTCAGTTCCTATTCTCTCGAGTTATCATTGGCATTTGTTGGATTTCATTGCATCTGCTTGTTATTATCCGTGCAGTTATTATTGGTTGCTCATCATTGGTTGTTCATACACTCAATCATTCGTGGAGTTATTATTCCAATCTAAATCAATTTTTTTTTCTAATCACGGACCTTTGGTTTGGGTTGAGACATAATGAGAGAGAACAAAAATTATCTGCTTTGGAGAATAAATCCTAATAGGTATGCCCAAATAAGCTAAGAATAAATCTGTTAACTATTCTATGAGGTGATGAAATTGTTTATCAGAGTTTATTTATGTCAATTGATAAAATTATCATTTTATGTCACACTAAAAAAAATACCACTTATGTTTTCCAATGAGCATCGCAGAAAAGTTCATTAAACAAATAAATATATGGCATTACGTAAAAGTCGATTAAACAAAAAAAAATATATACTACAAGGGATTGTTATGTATTCTGGTATATTTATCGGGATATGTAACTCTTTGTAATGGTACTAGATAAAGAAATATATAAAAAGCATTTATTCATTCGAATTGATAATCATGAACACCAAATCCGAGACCTAGTGGATACAACTCAGCTGTCCTCAATCACCTAACTTTATTTTTTCATAGTGGAGACAATGGATACAAAAGACTTGAAGCTGGAATAACATTTACTATGCATATTTTTTTAATAATAAATTTATCTCATGAATTTATGCTTTTATTAAAATAAAAGTGAAATATATACCTAAATAAATTATTAGATATTTTTGTTTTCTTATAAATGAAAAAAAATTTGTTGAAAATAAACGGTATATACACTCCACTAGTTAAATGTATAATCGACTAAGGGAATGACATTAAACTGCAAGCAAGGCTACAAAATGGTATCGAAATATTAGCTTAATCAATTATTATATTCAACTCAAGTGGGATATGTAAATAGATCAACCATTTGTTGCTACCCGCCAAAGTTTATTTAGCCCCGTTTCAATAGAGACTTAAGTTATTACGAGGTTTATGACTTTTCTATTATAAATAATGATAAAATGAATTTTTGATTAATTGTGTTTTAAATTATTTTCAATGGAAAACATAATAATAATATTTTTGTTGTTTAGATAAAATTTGATTCGACGGTTGATTTATAATAGGTGATGACAATGAGACCACATATTCTCTTTGGGTTGTATAATCCATAATAATTTAATTCTTTTTCAAACACCCATTTTGAGGTTATTTATACTAATTCTCACTTATTTTAGGTCTATTCTCAAACCAAATGAGGTATTAAAGGAGTCTAAATCTTTAACATTTTAGACACAGGCAGCATTTGGTATAGGGATTGTAAAACTAATTTTATACAAATGCTAGGTTTAAAACTGATTTTGTAAGAAACTGTCACCCCCTCAGTTTTTGGAAATCACAATTTTTTTGTATGTATGAAATTTTTACAGTAAAATTGTTCGATTGCCCAATTAGTTGCACGTTTTTAGTTTGATAAAGGGATAAGGGGTTGAGATAAAAAAATTTGGGTTAAATCTCTTGTTATCCCATATGCCATAAAAAAGGGGGATACAATATAGATAATTATTCACATTTTGAAATAAAAAAATAGGGATTGTTTGTTGTGGGTAAAATGTGGAATAAACTTTATCCTAATTTTTTATTCTTATTTTATAAAATTGGGATAACATTTATTACTACCATTCAAAAAAAAATCACTGCATGAAACTCGTCAAAAAACAAAAACAAAACCAAGAATGCATGAAACAAGAGAGATCCAAACACACCCAGATCAATGCGTCTAATTTGGGGTTAATGTATATATGTTATAATTCATTAAAAAGGATTTGTAAGTTTTGATTTCATTAAAATTCATAAAATATTTTAACGATATAAATATATTTGATCAATATAAAAAAAATCTAATCACTGATATTCCTAAAAATCATATCAATATAGCATTCAAAAAAATATAGTCTAAATAACATGAAAATATTCATACCAGTTGAGGTGAATGTAATTTGAAAAGAAGAATAAGTTCTTGAAAGAGGGGTTAAACAAAGGATGTAAGAGTTAAAACCAACAGCTTAAAAAACTCAATAGTCACATAAAAAGAAAGAATGTGTTCCACCAAACAATATTAATGTTTCATTAATATAAATGGTATTTTTTATATTTTTTTTAAAAAATTTACAATTATCTCATATTTGATCCAAATACAAGATTGAGAATAAGAATACAAAAAATAAAGATAATAAAAAATATTACGAAATACAAATCTAGATCAAAATAATAATTTTTTTATCCTCGATAAATTAAATAACTTTTCATAAAATTTATCAATTTAAGTTTGTCACCAATCGATGCCATTGAGATTCAGAGATCTATGTCAGTGATGTTATTTATTTTTTTATTGGTCAATGATGATATTCCACATCAACAGTTGCTCTTGGTTCTGTTCCATTCTGTTCTCCTCGGTATTGGTGTTCGTTAGCTTTCTCGGATTTTGCAAATCCAGGCTTTCATTGGTCTCTCTGTTTAAAGCCATTGTGTACAGGTTTTACTGAATCTTTTTGTTGTTCTTTCTATCAATCTCTTTTGACTTTGACATGAAGTGGGGTTTGCCAGTGCAACATCACCATCAGTGATTGAAATTTTGAACTTGAATGTGACCAATTTTACATGACAGTTTTAACTTCCCCAGAAACAGCATTACTTTTTTATGGTTTAATTTTGGATAAGCTCATCCAAATAAACACATTAACCAATTTTGCATGTCATACTGGCAGTTACATTGGTAATTTGGAGGGCTAGAAATGAAACGACCTTCAAGAACTCTAGATTTATGTGGAAAATACATGGGAAAGGTGGTTCTATCCATTTCCGAGTGGGGGCGAGGCATTATTTGAGCACCATCTCTCCAACATGAATAGTGATTGCTGAATAATTAGATGGTTGGGGGGAGGTTTCTGAGACGACATTAGAAAACCCATCTAAAACATCGTTCTTTCAACCCCCTGGTTTCAATGCTGTTTTATATTTTTTATTTTTATAATTTTTTTCTGGTCTTTTCATCGTTATTTGATTTTATAATTTACTTTTAATACAAGTGACAATAGAAAATATACTTTTTTTTTTTAAAAAAAAGAGGTCATTCTCAAAAAGTATTAATGAATTCCTAAAAGTGGATATGACAATGCCATTCAAATATTATTTTCAAAGTAAATCATGACTTTTCTTTAAAAAATGTACATTAAGTTTGGGGCTCTTTATAGGATACATAGGAATCATTTTTTTTTATTGTTTTTAAATGTAGTTTTTTTAAAAAATGAATTTTACTACTGATATTTTCATTATTAAAAAATATTGTTACAAGTTTGATTAGGTGGTGCCATATAAGTAGATAGAAAAACAAATAATGGAAAGGGATCATGTGATTTGTTATTTGGTATCAAATTCAACCCCATCACTTCATAGTTTGCAAAACAGGTTTCTTTAGTTCCCAAAGTTACCCCTACGTAGATTGCCATATATACATATTAAACTTCCGTACATCAAGTCAATAATTTTGTTTCCCCTGAAGTAGTTATTCTTCTGACCCTGGTCCAATCACATGATCTTATTTTGTTATTTTTATTTGCCTTGGAAACTCAAATATTTGAAACATGTTAACTTCACCTTTACCGTACGTACATGATTAGCTGTGCTTGCATGAGTTACGAGAAAAATTATTTTTTAAGCAACCAAAGTGTCTTTTATTTTGTAATCATCGATTCCTTGCTCACAAAAAGAAAAAAAAAAGAAAATAAATGCTTGCTTTGTTTTTAAAACAGTCTACAAATTCCATGCATGATTTGGTTGCACATATTAGTCTCCTTTACAAAACTTGCTTTTTTTTCTTATTTGGGCTCTTCGTTTTAAAACTCCATATCTGTGTGAGATCCTCATGTCGGAATGTTCAACTTTGATCGGATAGCTTAAAAACATTTTCCTTACTTGCTAGGAATTCAGTTTAGATAGATTTTGTGAATTTTTTTTTGTATGATAGAGTTGTTCAATAAAGAACATAAGTGTCGAGAAATATGAAGCTCTTAAATAGTATGACAATCGACAGTCACACTGGTCCAGTAGAAGAAGAATGAACGATTCTAAAGTAAAGAAACAATTTTATTTCACTATAAGAGACGAGCTTACATTTATGTTCATTATTGAACTGGGGTGGTGGTAATTTGATGCTTGTGGTGGTGTGCAGTAGTGACAACGGATTGAAGAGGGTGAAGGAGAGGGAGAGAGGGGCAATAGGGCGTGTGACATAATCCCTCCATGTTTTCATTTTTTAAAATAATCTCATCTAATGAGATATGTAATTTTATAAAAGATAATATATATATATAATGAAAAACGTGAAAATTCTCAAATGTATAATAGTGAGTGAAGGGATGAGATATACAAAACTGTACGAGGAACTGTAAAAAATACTAACAATAAACAGCTTAAAATAAAATAAAATAATAATAATAAAAAACAATGGACCGGCTGTGACCGTTGGTTTGTTTTTCCTACTCAGAATTGCGTGCAATAAGAGGAGCAGATTGTCAAATTTTCAGAACAAAAAAAACAAAGAAAAAGGAAGCCATCAGAGGCATCTCTCTGAAGGGAGGCACAGTATTAAGGAGATACCATCATACCACCATTAATTACTTTATCTTTTTTTTTTTTTAAAGGTCTGACAATCAAAGATATAAAGCCAAGAGATTGGAATTTGCACTTTCAGATCTGTCTGAGAAAGTCTTCAGTTTACATGAAATTAGTTAGGGATCCGATCCACTATCCATACTTCAGACGAGAAAGGGATGTATATATGTTTGATGTAAGATATAAAGCAAAAGCATAGATTCATTGTTAGACACTTTCCTTTTTACCGTCACAAATGCATAGTGAGATATATACCACATAATTTTTTTTACATTTATTGAAAATAGATTAATTCAATTCAAAATTAAATGATATATATTTTTTATTAAAACATATATCCCACTGTAGGTGGTCTAAGCTATAGATAAAGGATAAAAGAAAATGTTACGTACAATTATTTTTTCAGTTTCATTTTCAATACACATGTTTTTTTTTGTTTTTATATATTATATCTCATCTAATAATGTGCATGTTTTTATAAAAAATAAAACATAAATTCTAATTAATTATATAGATATACAGTTATAAAAAATGTACATGTCTGAGAAAATGTTAAGAATACATGAAATCAGATAGTGATCTAATCCAGATTATCCATACTTCATAACAGAAAGGGATGTATGTTTGATGTAAGCATGGGCATTGGTTAAAATACAAGAGATTAGAGATATAAAACCAAAGGATAAGGGCATTGTTACATATTTTCCTTTTACATTCTCAAATACGTCGTGAGATATATACCTTATAATTTTTTTTTATTTGTTTAAATTGGATTCATTCAATTCAAAATTAAACGATATGCAATTTTCATTAAAGCATGTACTTCGTTAGATATGATTTATTATTTTAAAAAATTAAAATGTGTGCACACTCAAGGTGGTCCAATTAAGTTATAGATAATGGATAAAGGAAAATGTTACGTACAATTATTTTTCTAGCTTCATTTTTAGTACACACATGTTTTGATTTTTTTTAAAAATATTATATCTTATCTAATGATGTACATGTTTTTTTTAAATAAAATACAAATTCTAATGAATTATATGGACCGTTTATAAAATTTTAAGTATATGCCCTAGCAAGATATATGATATTAAAAGTTGGTCTAAAAAAGGACTATGTATAAGAGAACACAGATAAAAATCAACTTAAGTCACTTTTAGACACAAAAAATACAAAATTTTGAAAAAAAAAAAATTATTAGACTTTAATTATTATTATTTTTTTCAAAATAGAGATTACAGGGAACTGAAAAGGATTTTGAGTTAAAAGTGTCATTCCAGAAAAAATCAAAATCTCAAAGAACTGCCCAAAATTATTCGAAATGCTATGATAAAAATAACATATAAAAACAAAACCAAAAACAATTAGTGTGATTTCAGATAAAACAAAAAAAATGGTAAGATCAATGTCTTGCTGATCTAGACAGAAAGAAGGGCAAGTGAAAGAGCCAATATCACTGACTGTCCCTCCCCCCCTATATATTGTCGGCCAGAGAAGACATGTCTCTTTCTGATGCAATCCCCACCCAATATATATGTATTTGTTTGTGGAAAATGTTAAATACAACCCTTGTTTATGATCTCAATTTCGGTATACATGTTTTAATTTTTTTTTAAATAATATATTATATATATAGATTTTAATGAGATGTATATTTTATTAATAAAAGTACATGAAGATATCAAAATATGTAAGTTTAGAACTGAGATTGAATAAACGATTGTATATTTCACTTCACACATTAGCCTAGTTACTCTGTCTTGTAAAACAATTTCAACTGCCTTGATAATATTTGAGGTGCCATTTAGATAGTGGAATAAGAGGAGAATAGAAGAAGAATATTCTAAAAAATTGTTTGAGTGAAATGAATAATTGGATATAGCTATGTTAGAATAGATAAAAATAATACAGTGATATTTGTATTCTAAATCTCACTTGAAATTGTTTTTTTCCATCCAATTTATTCAATCGATATAAGAGATTAAATGTCAAATCAATTGTCAATACTTCTTATAATTCAACAAGTTCACATGTCAAAAAATTTGTTCATTTTTTATAAATTTTTATCCACGTCTTATTTACATTTTATCAATGGTCAACCAAATAACAAAAACTTCATTATTACTTTTTTTTAGTGAGAATAACTAAAAACACTATTAAAAAAAATTACTTAATTCTAATCAATACTAGAATAGCTTATGTTAAGTTATGTTGCTAAACTCCATTTGGAAACACAGATTAAAAAGTATCTCTTAAAATAAAGCTGTTTTTTTAAGATGATTTTGATTTTGATCTTTATTAGGATGTTTTTATTTTATAATCCAGAAATCATGTTTGTTGTTAATAACGGAAACTGCTTTTCAAGATTTGGACAAAAAACTCTCTTTTTAACTTTTCAAAACACAGATTTCGACTAGAAAATTAAAAAGAATCCAAGTGTGAATTCTTAATAAAGCTGTCTCATTTAACTGCACGATTTTAACTTTCTAACTTTTTTTTAAAACAGAATCAGTCCCAAACGCTAAATGGGGCAGACTTACTATGGACATTTTCGTAATCACACACACACTGCTATAAAAACAGTGTCTTTATCACTGGAAACAGCTTCAAAAGGAAAAAAAATAAAAACAGAGACTACGCGGCGGAGCAATGGAGGACGCCAGTGGAGATCCCATGGAGTTTCTCTCCCGGTCTTGGAGCGCGGCGGCGCTCGCGCCTTCTCCGGTGGCGGAGGCGGCGGACGGTTGTGGTGGTGCGGCCATACCGGAAGAGGCCGAGGCTGAGGCCGAGGTTGCCGGGGGCGTCTCCGGGAACAACTTCTCTTTCGCTTCCTCGGCGACTTCGCAGCTCGTGATGGAGCGCATAATGTCACAATCCGTAAGTGATTTTTTTTTTAAGAAAAGATTGAGATTTTGGAATTTTTTGGGTGTTTTTAAAAATGTTCTCTGGTTTGTTTTGAGAATATAAAATAGGGGTTTTTTTTCTTTCTTTTTTGTTTTATGTCTCTAATTTGGTTATTTTTATGTTTAAGAATCAAAATCTTATAACTTTATATGTGGTTTTGTTTGTGTTAATGTTTATTTTTAGCTGTTTTATAATTTATATGTTAAAGATCACCAAAATTGTTTGAGAATGGAATTTTAAAAAAAATGATTTATAATAATTTTTTTGAAAAAATATACTATTTTTTAATAATTGGGTATGAACTAGGCCTCCTATCTCTGTTTTCTCTTCTGTTTTAGTTTTCATAACAAATATTGTCACAAATAATGTGTGTTTTATTATGCACATGTTTTCATAATAATCAGCACACACCAATCTAAGCCTTTTCATAATAGTTTGTATGTCTTCATTTGAATTTGTTTTTTTTCATTGTGGAAAGTGTTTAAATGCTTCAAATATTTAAAAGGGCACTCTTACAATCAATTTTTTTTTACATTTTAAAATATAGTCTTACATATCTCATTAAAAATTCAGTAAAACATATATCTTATTAAATAATTAATATATTTCATTAAATATTTTTCAACACTTACTGAATATGAGTTCATTCGACTCGAAAGAAAACAATATGCATTTATTTATCAAATCATATACTTCGTTAGATGATATATACTATTTAAAAAAAAAAGAAACATATGTGATCTAAGTTTTGATTGATAAAAATAACTGAGTCTAACATCTTTCTCTTTTAAAAACAGGAGGTGTCACAACTCACAACAGGGAGGCTCTCTCACAGCAGTGGCCCGTTGAATGGTGGAGGTTCACTCTCTGATAGTCCCCCACTCTCTCCCTCAGAAATTGATGATGTTAAGGTAGCCACCAACCTTTGAGTATTATTTACGTAACAACTTATATTCAATTTTTGCTTTATAATTTCATATTTTCTGCTTTTTAATGACTATATCACAAAATAAAATTGTGGGTCCTTTTCAATATTCACATTTGATCAAGTATACCTAAAGCTAGAGCACGCAAGTCCGAATCTTTTCATGGTTTTCACTATATATAAATCAATGAAACCAATTGTGGGTTTCTCTTTCAATGCAAGAGCACTGGAGTGAATATTTTTGTGGTTTTCATCAACAGATTCGATGAATCAAATAAACAAATTTTGGGTATGCTTGATTTTTCACATTTTAATTTGTTATTTAAATTACGTTGAGATAATATAATATATATTGTATTAGATAATTTTATCTAAGATATTTTGATCATGTCACAAATTTTTATTTAGATTTTTTTATCAGTAGACAACATTTTTTTTATATTTAATTTTTTTCTCTTCTTTCAATAAAACACCTGACATATATGTTTCATAGGCGTGCATTTGAAGAAGATAAAGGGAGCCTTCAATGTCTCTTCTCTGCCTTCCTTTTATTCTTTCAATCTTTCCTTTCTCACTCACTTCCACAATGGGTTCCTAATATGCCCCTGCTTGGTTATAAATGGTCTGGATTCCATTCATTCCAGAAATACCCCCATAGAGGTTCTTCTCCATGGGTCCATGGGCCTGTTTACAAAAAACGTGGGAGCATTTTGGGTATAGTAATTTAATAAGAAAGATTGGTCTTCAGGAACTCAGTTACAAATTTAAATGTGATTTGTGTTGGGAAGTAAAACAAAAGAGAAACTTTTTTTTTTTTTTTTTGGTAGATAGCCCATTGGGCAAAACAAGAGAAACCTTTGGTTCTCTCTTTTCGTGTCTGTTTTTTTTTTTTTTTTTCCTCTTATTTTATAAAATATAAATGATATGTACCTGGAATCTGTCATGATCTATCAACGGTCATGATCACATGTCCCCCACAAAATGCCTCTTATGTCCTCTACGTATATAAAATTGTCATTTCACCTCCTTCCCAAGTCCCAACGAACCTTTTTTTTTTTTTTTAAAGCTTTGATACAACCAACCAATTCTTTTATGAAAATGACATGTTCAAGCCTTTATATAGTCTCATATATAGTTCTCACCCATTTGTTTTTGTTTAATAATATACACTCATTGAAATATATTCTATTGTGGAATTGAAGGTGAAAAATACACTGAGATGCACTAATTAATTTTTATTTAAAAAGGTAAAATAAAAATTAATTTTCATATATGAGGATAGTGCAGTATAATATACATGGTCCAATATACATTGTGATAGTGTAATGTATAGTCGACTGCGTTACTAATTTTGGATGGAAGATAAAACTGTAAAACAGATTGAGTACATGTATCAACGCTCTTTTCTTAACTTTACTTTTAACCTTTGATCAAATATATATATACACACGTTATCGGAGTTGAGCTAAACAAAACTAAATGAGAATGTAACATTTTTTCCTCTCGTACATACATAGTAGTATATGTAGGACATGGTGAATTGTGAAAAACCATCCCAAACATGTCAGTCAATCCAGTACTGAGTGGATCGAATCTCAAACGTTCTATATTTTATTTATCATTTTAAATGTGAGAGTATTTTAAATGTGAGAGTGATTGGTGGAGGAACCTATCCATGTTTGTCATGCACTAGGTTTGGACTTCATTAGAGAACAATATACACATGTTGTCTTATGTTCTCACTTCACTCTTCTAAATTATGCTGATCATATGTGACAACAAGACTACATTGACGTGGGCCACTTTTAAATAGGTATTTCCATGAATGATTAAATCATGTCCATTGTTACAGATATAAGTTTTTGAAAGAAAAAATCATGACTTCTATTATCAAACCATCAACTTTCATTATTAGTACTATCTCGTGTGTGCAGCTGATCTGTGACAAGAAGACTACAGTGGGATGGGCCACTTTTAAATAGGTGTTTCCTTAATGAATGATCAAATCATGTACATTGTTACAAATATAAATATTTGAAAGAGAAACCATGATCTATTATTATCAAACTATTAACTTTCTTGAAAGGGAGGGAAATTTTGAACTTCAAATCAGTATTCACGCGTTTTGATTTTTTAAAATATATATCAAATTTTACATACAGATTCATATATAAAAAAAAGTTATGAAACATATATCATGTTAGTAAAATATGACTGCACGCGACATGCTTACATGCATATAAAGATATATTGCTAAATTTTTTTGGTGTACATGCAATGCAGTATTGCAGGACAAGCCACACCCCAAAGGGTGCCCAACACAGGGGGACTAAGACAGTGGGCAGGTGGCTCAAGGAGCGCAGGGAAAGGAAAAAAGAAGAGACTCGCGCCCACAACGCGCAGCTCCACGCCGCCGTGTCTGTGGCAGGCGTGGCCGCGGCGGTGGCCGCGGTGGCTGCCGCCACGGCCGCCGCCCCAGCGGGCAATGATCGGACAGCTAGGACGGACATGGCGGTGGCCTCGGCGGCGACGCTCGTGGCCGCCCAATGCGTGGAGGCGGCCGAGTCCATGGGGGCGGAGCGGGACCACCTCGCCTCGGTCGTGGGGTCCGCCGTCAATGTGAGGACGGCCGGCGACATTGTCATGCTTACCGCCGCCGCTGCCACAGGTGTGTGATTAGTGATGTTTTTTAGTTTTTTCTTTATATTATTGGTAAGTATTTTTCCTGGTCACCTGTCACTTTTAATATACGACAAGATTTAGAACCCAGGTCCTCTCACTCTCATTAAGGAGGAGTACCTATACCATCCTATCAAGAGGAGATTCAGTATTTTTAGTGTTAATTGTGTTAACATCATTGATCATATTATCATCAATTAATATTATTAATGTGTGAATGCTTTCTGATGATTCTGTCTAACATGATTATTTAAACCTCCTTAGGTCTCTCATTATAATTGTGAATATGATTAGTTTATGTCCTTAACAATTGTTTCTTAACCGGTCAATGATTCAAAAAAAATTATGCACTGGAACTTGGGTAATTATATCATATATTATTCTGAAAATGGATTCAAATACTAAGATATCTGCTCTGGAAAATATCCTTATTAGATTAATATTTTTTATTTTATACTTACAAAAAAATATACCATAAATCATATTTTTTTTGAAGAAAAGTATATTTAATACAAAGGTAATAAATTGTGTAATTCAGATAATTTATTTCATTCTAATTTAGATTCAAATATTGTGTTTTGAATATTCATCGAATACATATTCAAGTTATGCTTGATAACAAAATCAGATATGGTTTCAGAAGTCAGAACAATATCTGTTTTGTATTGGATCAGTTGACAAGCTTAATTGTTATTTATGTCTACATTAGTCTTATGTTTATCAAATGACAGCTCTCCGTGGGGCGGCGACGTTGAAGGCAAGGGCGCTGAAGGAGGTATGGAACATCGCGGCGGTCATACCAGTCGAGAAGGGCGGGGTCAGAAACCACAACAGTCACCACAACCACCACCACCACCTGCAGAAGACACAGAGTGATAGTAGCAGTTACAGTGAGGAGATAGTCCCAGAAGACAATTTCCTTGGTGTCTGCAGTCAAGAACTTCTCGCGCGTGGCGCCGAGCTTCTCAAGCGCACTCGAAAAGGTAATTATCTTTAATTAGTCCTTGTGCTAGTGTAGGATCTTACAATAAACACAAATTGTTCAATTAGTTAAAAACTAGCCCATACATGATTTGATTGATTAAAAAATTTGCTATATATCTGGGCAAACAAAGTTGGTTTTGATCAGTTCACTTACATCTTTTAACATCATTACATAAGTACTGATATAGATAAAAGTAAATACATTTACACAAAATACTATATATCTCTGTTTTGTACCAAACATTTCAACTAGAAGTGTAATTGATATTTCAAAAGATGTGCAGATTATATCAAAAGCCAGCCAAAGTGACTAATTTATTTACTTGTGGTCTACTTGGCCAAAAAAATCTTAATGCGCTCCTGAACATGAATGCACACAGGTGCGCTTCACTGGAAGATCGTCTCGGTCTACATCCATCGGACCGGTCAGGTAATGCTGAAGATGAAGAGCAGGCATGCTGCTGGAACCATCACAAAGAAGAAAAAGAGTAAGTATTACCAATACTTAAGTCTCAAATTCTTCTTCGAATGCGTTGCAAAAGCAGCGAAAAGCTGAATTCGCTTATGTTGTTATGTTGTTAGGCGTGGTTTTGGAGGTTTGCAAGGATGTCGCGGCGTGGCCTGGGAGGCACCTGCTGGAGGGAGGGGAGCAGCGCAGGTACTTTGGGCTGAGGACCGCCGGGAGAGGGCTCATCGAATTCGAATGTAGGGATAGCAGAGAGTACGAGATGTGGACTCGGGGAGTCTCACGCCTCCTGGGTATCGTCGTCTCCAATAGGAAGAAAGGCGGTTTATGATCGATTTTGATGATGATTATGGTTATGATTATGATGATGATTATGAGTTGGGGTTATATTGTATACCCATTATGTAAAAAGAGATGTAGTACAAGCATGATAGTTATATATAGTATTGTTGGTGGTGGTGATGATGATCAAAGGTTCTCTGGGATCTTTGGAGTGGTCTTTTCCTACTTTGCATTGTGCTTCTTTTTTTGGGTGTTTGTTCCACATGAGGGCTTTTTGTGTGTGTGTGTGCCCTTACATTAACACTTTTATTTGTGTTCAAGAGAATCCCAGGCATGTTTTGTATTTTATTGTGTTTTATGTACTGTGAAGAACTCAGATGTATGTATGATATGGTAGGGGTTGAAAGGTGGGCGTGTATGAAACCCTGGTAACTGGTCTATATAGATTAATGAAACATTAAAAGACTGAGAAGGCCTGGTAGGTAAAATACATGTGTTTTACATGTGTTTTGGTATCTCTGAGTAATTGTATATCACAAAAAGAGTCGTCCCAGAGCAAAGGCCCCTAAAAACTATGATTAATGGAATTTTAAAAAATAGATGGTGAGATGTGTTGTTTTTTATTATTAAATAGTGAGTTAGTTTTTCATTTCCCGAATCAAGCTTACAATTTCTCTCGTCCCCCAAACATCTCCAACCATAATGATAGTATCTGCCTCTCTAGCCATTTCAATTAAGATCTCTCTCAAGGTTCTCCAAAATGTTATCATTTTAACATACTGCTCAAATTCTCTTGTAAAAATATTTTTCTTATTTTTGTATAAAATTTTCAGCTTTCTTTATCGATTTAAAATTTTATTTAATTGAAAAATACATACACTTTTTGTTAGATATGCATATATAATATAAAAGATTTTAATTCTAATCGTTGTACAATAAAGGCAAGAAAACATGGCACATATTTAACATACTTTTCCGGACATTGGCAAAGTTGTGTATTGTGATTATGCATAAAGGCAAGAAAAGTTGGAAAACACGTTAGTTGGTGCTGGTAATTTCGCAAATATCAATCAAATTATTAAGGATGTGTCTACTTTTTCTTTTAAAAAAAAAAAGAAAAGAAGATGCGCCTACTTATAGATTTATTCATGGCTCATATTTGTCTTAATTTTTTCATATGGAAGAGCTGCTCTAATTGTTTTGGTTTCTGGAACTGAATTTCTTAACGGTGGGTTTGTACTTGTACGCTTCAACCATATTTCACATATACAAAGTTGGCATTTTGTCCAAATTAATCACCCCTAATTATTAAATTATCAAATTAATCACTATTTTCAATTATTTACCAAACTAGTCACGAGACCCTGTCAAAGCCGCCACGTAAACATTTTTTTTTTTAATTGTCCCCGATTAGAACGCCAACGGAGGTGGCGTTTTAACACTTGTAAATTTTTTTACTCCTAAAAACGCCACTGTGATTGGCGTTTTTAATGAAAAATGCATAAAACGCCATTGAGGATGGCGTTTTAACACTTGTAAAATTTATTCATGCTAAAAATGCATAAAACGTTACTGGGGTTGGCGTTTTTAATGAAAAATGCACATAAAACATCACTGGGGTTGACATTTTTAATGAAAAATGCACATAAAACGTCACTGGGGTTGACGTTTTATTAGAAAATGGCATAAAACGCCAACCCCATTGGCGTTTTATGCTTCATTCAAAGAAAATGGCATAATCCAAACTGTAATAATCCAAAATATTGTATGTTATTGTATATACCTCGTTAGATGTTGTATATACCACATTAAATATTTTATGCTTGTTATGTATATGCACATAATTTATTTATTTATTTATTCTATTATTTATACTCCATTAGTGATCCTACACATTTTGGAAATTGGAAGAATTGCTGATTTCATAAAAAAATGGACCACATAATAAAAAATTTTGAATGAAATTAGTCTTTTTTTTTGCTGCAGCAGCATATGACGCCAACCCCATTGGTGTTTTCTTTGAATGAAGGCATTGGCGTTTTCTTTGAATGAAGCATAAACGTCAATCGGGTTTGCGTTTTATGCCATTTTCTAATAAAACGCCAACCCTAGTGACGTTTTATGTGCATTTTTCATTAAAAATGTCAACCTCAATGACGTTTTATGTTCATTTTTCATTAAAACGCCAACCCCAGTGGCGTTTTTAGCAGGAATAAATTTTACAAGTGTTAAAACGCCATCCCCAGTGGCATTGTATGCATTTTTCGTTAAAAACGCCAACCCCAGTGGCGTTTTATGCATTTTCATTAAAAACGTCATTCTCAGTGACGTTTTTAGGAGGAAAATTTTTTATAAGTGTTAAAACGTCAACCCCAATGGCGTTTTTAAGAGTAAAAATTTACAAGTGTTAAAACGCCAACTCCGTTGGCGTTTTAATGGGGGACAATTAAAAAAAAATAAAAATGCTTATGTGGCGGCTTTGACCGGGTCTCGTGATTAGTTTGGTAAATAATTGAAAAGAGTGATTAATTTGATAATTTAGTTGTTAAGGGTGATTAATTTGAAAAAAATGCCTACAAAGTTCCTATTGCTGATAATTAGCTAATGGTTGAATTTTCTCAAAAAAAAAAAAAAAAAAGTTTCAGTTGGACTATTGGGTGTAAAAGACGTTCGTTCTTTCTTCTAGTAGGATGATTTCCTGATCCAAGCCAAGTAATAGGAGTTTGATCCAAAACCAAGGACATATAAATTACAAAAATGTAATAATCATTTACATATATTTAATAATTAATTACAGAAATGTAATATTAATATATGGATGAGAATCGTGGCACTGGTTAGAGACAAAAAAAAAAAAATCAGATTTCAGAGATAAATTAAAAATAAAAAAAAATCTACGGACAAAAAAAAAATTAAACCCCTAGTCAACGGGCATATGGACAATTTTTTCCCCCTAATAATAATAAAGAAAAATATTAGACTTAAATCACATTCACCAATCAAAACTTAGACCTCACATGTTTTTATTTTTTAAGATTAGTAAATATTATCTAATAAAGTATATGCTTTTATAAAAAGTACATATCGCTCCATTTTGAGTTAAATGAACCAATTTTTAATAAGTGTAAAAAATATTTAATGAAATATATATAACATTTAACGAAGTATATGTTTTACTGAATTTCTAACGTAGTATATAGAATTATGTTTTGAACTGAGAAAAAATTTAAGTGTAACAACACTCGTAAAAAAAAATGTTTAATTATTTTGGAAAAATAAATCCTTTAAAATCATTTAAAATTTTGCCGATAGTACTCTTTCTTTGCGGGTTCCATTCACACCAAACAGTACTAATATATAATTAGGGAGAGGACCACTGGAACATCTGCCATATAATTTATTCTTTTTAAAATAAATAAAAAACATTTATTTCCTTATTATTATGTATTTCATTTACTACATAAATTTCAAATCTACACTGTTTAGCAGAAATGGGTATAAAAATCTTTTCATTCACAGCAATTCCAGGATTTACAGCATGCAATGAACTTCACATTTACATCATCCTTCATGCATCACTAATCTACACAAATGAATGTGTTGCACTCAACTATCAGATGCCCTGAAAAAAGTGAGCAGAGCAAGGAAGAGGTTGACAACATCCAGATACAGAGCAACAGCAGCCCAAATGTACTCGTCATACGTGTAGCGCTTAATCAGGTTGTCTGTGTCAAAGATTATGTAACCAGAGAACACTAATGCCGCCAAGCCACCATAGATCATCAGCGAGAGCTTTCCAAGAGGGAAAAACATCTGAGAGGAGATAAGTGAGAGACAACTGTTTAAGTATAATCCACCCAATTTAATGTAATTGTGTTCGAATGTGCAGTTACACCCCTGAAAAGTGTTCTTTACCTGAATCAGAGAAAATATTATCAATATGAAGACCGCTGAGAACAGGAATGGCCCCAGGAAATTGAAATCATGTCCCCTCCTTGCAGCCCAGAAGGTGTACAGCGTGAGGCTCACAACGACTGCTAGAGTTAGGAGAGCAGCTTCAAGGATCACTTTGCCTGTTCAAGTAATGAAGAAAAGGAAAAGAAAAAAAAATTCAGATTGATCAATTTTTTGTTAAATTCAATCCCCAATTGTTGGGGCATGTAAAATGTACAAGTGAGAACCAGAACTTGCAACCATCACATGTGCCAAAAGGTGTACCCGATAATTTAAGTCCTTTTTTTTTGTGAATAAAAGTAAGTCAATTTGGCTATCCAAGCTCATGGAAAAACAATTAATGAATGCATAGAACTCAATACGATCTTAACATGATCACTTCTTGCTGATTTCTGTCTAACCCATTCTTGGCTGCTTGAGTCTCACACATGGTTGCCTCTGTTCAAGTTAATCAGTAATCACTACCATCTACCTAGCTCACTGTCCACCATTCAACCGCCCACCACGCCTCACCTACCTTTCATCAATCACCACATATTCACAACCAGCCTATCTGTTTATGTGACTGTTCGCTCCTTGGTCATGATTCAAATATTAAATCTTGTGAGTTGTGACAATCTTCACAAGTACACTTTAATCTCTAATGGCTTTTTATAACCAGCTCCACCTCATGTTGCGTTTCTGCCATCTCTTTGCATGATGAGCCTTTTTCGCACATCACCAACCATATGAAGGATGAAATGGAAGCAGAAATCAACTTAAATGAAATTTAAATTGGATTTTACAACAGATTCCAGCAGACACTAAAAAACACGTTGTGTCCCACTCCCACAGGTTTATTTGCATTGCACATCAGTTCAAAATCAGTGGTTCACCTAAATTAAGGAATTAGACTACCATTTAGATCTCTGCTCTTACAGCTAAAGAAGTCCCTGCACAATGTTTTTAGCACAGCTAAACCTATTCTCAAACCCAGTCAATGATAATTTTATTTTTACATGATGAGCTACATGTGGAGAGACCACTCACTGGGTTACGCTCCTTGGAGAGCATGCTCGACAAATTGATCAAAAGGTCTCAAGGATGATTTTGTTTTGCTTCCATCAAGAAAAATCATTTTCCACTTTCCAACTACCTCTACAACTTGAATTAGAGCATTAGGAAAGAAAGCCATAAAAAAGACCAAAACGAGAGTACACCATATATTAATCTTGTAATCTCTTATAAGGGAGCTATCCATAAGGCTTAATATTGTTCTGCATATTTTTGAAATATTTTTGAAGAACACTTGAAATATGCACATATTATTCATGAAAAGCATTCACCATACTAAACTTGTGACTCATAAGCTTTGCAAATGAAGCTATTTAATTATTCACATATCATCAACTAATTATATGAAAGAATACAATTAGGTCAACATTCCTCCAAAAATAAACTACGATATGTATACAAAAAATAGAAGGCAGCATAAGTCACTGTTAACATATTTAAATTTCCGAAATAGTCAGTATCCATGTATGGTGAGAGTTTACTTTCTGCAGTAACTATAATTTCACTTTCTTAATGTTCCTTGTTCTCTGTCTAATCAACCAATCCATACACATCCACTAAGTACCATGAACGACAAATTTTGGAGCTTTTATGGGTGCATCAACTCTAACTGCATGACCCAGCAAACTCAACCTGATGCTACATGGTTCTTGGTCAGTTTGATTAGATTATTGGAAGGGTGCATCTAAGTCTCAACAAAATGTTAACCCCCCGACCTAGGCAAGATAAGGACCTATCAATCATCCAAAGCTGGGTGGCATTTGGATACATTCATCCAATACTAAGCTAATGAGTCTAACTGAACTTGTACTTGGGGATGTGCACTAATTCTGACAAGCTGCTCCATGGATGTGCCTGAGAAAGATATAAGCATCAAATTCTCAACATTGGACAACCTTCCTCGTTCAACTGTGCGAACCCAATTCAGAGGTCATCCATGGTAACCCATATATGGGACATACAAACAGGCAAGCAATCAAGTGTTGAAAGGGACCAGAATCTCATGATTGGATCCCAAAAGTAAATGTCAGCAATCGGGTCAAACTTATATAACACAACCAAACATCAACAGAACAATGTCACTTATGAATCTTCTTTCCGAAGGACGTCATCTCTTACATTCTACCTAACCTTGCCATCCAAAATTCCAAATTTCTTGGTCTCTCCCTGCCAAAACTTCAACTAACATCAACGGATCAACCACAACATCAACCCCTCCATCCCATCCCATAGCTCAGGTTCCCAAAAAAGCTAATACAACAAGCTTACATTTATCCAGAAAACAAACTTAAAAAAAAAAACAAAAAAAAAACACACAATGACCAAATTCCCCCAAAAATTGAAGCTACCATAAAAAGAATTGCATTTTCAGCCATTGTCATAACATGGAAACAATCAAAACCTACAGTTACACAATACATGATCAATCAAGATAACAGAACAAGCTATGAAATTTCCGTACTCACCTTTGGTGAATGCGCACGTCAATCCAATCGCGAAACTAAGCGAGAGCGTAAACACCGTAAGCAGTATGTAATTGATCGGATGCCTCTGATACATAGAAGACAGAGGACACAACGCTACAAAAAAAAAAAAAAAAAAACGCATCAGGAATCCATACGTAAACAATGAAACCAAAAACACAGATTCAATTCGAACTTAGGTCATCGTCGATCATTACTGATGAAGGGAGTGATTATGAGGACGATGTAGAGGGCAAGTCCCCCCGATGTGGCGACGAAGAAGTGGGAGACCGGACGAACGGTCACCACGACCGCCGACACCGCCACCGTAAGAAGGAGCTGGACGGTCAGGATCGAGTAGACCTTCCTGATGAACGCCCACCGAAGCTCCGGAGGCTCAAGCATCATCGGGTACAGCTGCCGGTACCCGCCGCCGGCCTCTAAGTCTTCTGTCTTTTGCCCGCCAAACTCCGGCCGGAACATCGCGGATTGATCGAAGAGAGAAGGAAGAGCGATTTAGGGTTTCTAATGATTTGGGATTTTTTCGGTTTGGTTTTTGAAGAAGAGAGAACGAAGGTTCGAGAGGAGATGTGAAAAAAACGTTCTAGGGGTTTCCATTTCGCCTTCCCTGCCAAGGAAAGACGGTTTGGTGTTTTCTCGGGTATAAACTGGCCGACCTACGTGGCGTGTTTTGATTGCGCAATATCTGTTGTATTTATTTTTGAAGGTCTAGAAGTTACGTTAGGAAAATGACGTGGGAATATAACACTGTTAGTTTCCGTTTAGCAGTATTGTTGTGGAATCAATTGCCAATCCGACGGGTATCAAACACGTGGGAACATAAGAGCATTTTTACGTGTTTAACAGTAACACAAAATAATATTAATATAATTTTAGGGTCAAATACATATATTATAATAATAATGGTTGTAATAATATTAAATAAATTTATAAGATATGTAATTAAATTATATTCATATAAATAATAACACAATATTTATTAATATGAAGAGTCTAACACATACTAGTACTAGTTTATGTATACATATATGACCTTATATTAATACTTTAGTTTATGGTTAACAAATTTAATCATTGAGTTAATTTTTCATCCAATTTAACAATATATTCTCATAATATTCAACCAGTAGAATGTTAATCCTCAAAAACACAGAAAAAAAACGTATAGATTCTTTTAACCCATGTTTGAAACGGGAATAACCCCTTGGATAACCTGGTATAAAGGAGAATAATTGTTTTTGGGGGTTTGAAAACACAGAATAACCAGGGATAAAGTATTCCACAATAAACTGGTATAAAGTGGTATATGGTTTCCAACCACTGGAATTAAAGTTATCCTTAAGTTATTCCACCCAAAGAATATATGGACCCACTATTAAATCAATTGTCATCACTTCTTATAAATCATCTTTTAAATTAACTATCATTATTTTTTCAACTTTTATGAATCCTTATTCATATTTTATTCACATTTTATCCAAACAATAAAACATTTATTCTTACGTTTACCAACGAAAATAATTCAAAACACAATCAAACACAAAATCAATTTATCATCACTTCTACTGGAATAAATGTATACCAAAGAATAAATCATATTCCCGTTCCAAATGGGGGCTTAATGATTATGTTGGTGATTATATTGTTGTTGTTGCTTACTGCTCCATTTTTTTCTTTTCTTTTGTTTCAAAGAATTGTAACTGAATTGTAACTGTGAGGATGATTTTATTTATGTATTGTATTTAGTACACTATATATATTACTTAGATTTTTTATTTTACATTTTGATGAAAGATGATTGCACAAATTAAAAAGATCTTATTAATCACCATGTTTTACAGATAAATAATTTTGACCATAATTGGTTAATAATGATTCACAATACGGATGCATTACACATTTTCAGTGTTTCTAGAGATATAACTGTCCCGCCTTAAGTTTACGTAGATTTATATGGGTTTATGGACGTTTATAAGGACCCAAATATCTTAAACCATAATATAAAATAACACAATATAGATGAAACCTATTAATATAATAAATAATAACACACTATAAATGAAATGTTTATAAAATATTAAACCATTCAAAAAGTTTTTGTTTAGCATATAGGATAATAAATTCTGTCATGTAATTATGTTTTTTTTTCATACTAAAATAAAAATAGCATAACAAATTAGAAGTCAATTTAGATAGATATAGTAAGGCCCGTTTGGTAAAATCAAAATAAGAATTTTTTTTTTTTTTGAAGAAGGGTGCTCCCCAAGATTTGGTCTTTCGAGTGGAAGTGCTTGCCAATTTAACTAAAACTTGGTTTGCAAGAAGCATTTGACATAAATTGTCCAAGAATGAATACTAGATGATTCAAAGTATAATTTTCCAATATGTTTTAATAAAATGAGAATGGGAATGAACGATCCTTAGTTTTGAATTTTTAAAATTTAAATATATTAAAATTTTAAAATATATATATCTGATTCGAAGTATTAAATTTTGAATAAATATGTGAGTAATTACTCATTTATGAAAAGATAAACATGAAAATGGAAACTCGATAACTTTCCCTAAAGTGCAAGCATTTAATTTAACACAATATATGTACCATAACGCATGCATTAATTTCATTTGAATATGTAAAAGTATGTAGTTTATTAGACGAATATACATATATTTTAAAAAATAAAACTTTGTGCTTTGTAAAAGTGATGACATGAATAATTATACAACAATTGAAAATTTTATTGTCCTCGACCTAAAAGTTTGGACAATATATACATTATAGATCCGGATGTGAGAAGCTGGTATGAAGCAAAGGTGCGAGGCAAAAGCACCCATGCAAAGCTCTTGCAAAGTTATTTGTCTCCGTGATCATCTAATCTATTTGGCTTGACCTAACTGGGATTAACTGGAACAAGTGTCAACATTCACAGATTATTGGCCAGAACAAAAAATAGAAAGCAATACTCAGTAAAATCAGCATTTTGAAACTCAGATATCCAAACGCGAAACTGAAAATTTTTTGGAGCCTGCATACAATCTATGTGATTGGAATCCTAAATTTTGGTTTCAAAATTTAAAGTAGAACTTTTATTACTTTTATTATACTTCGATTGCAGTTTGATTCTGAGTGGCTGTTTCTTTTTTTGGCTCAGGATGTGGGAGGACCTCCGATATCATATGTGCCAGCTCTTCAGAATCCACTGGCTCTTGTCGCTTGACACCCTCATCCATGAACTAGTAAGACAATAAATGAAAAGTTCTAAAATAAGTGTGGGATTATCATAATCCTCAAAACAAAAACAAAAAAGTGTGGGATTATCTGGAAATCTATAGATAAAAATTCATATACAGTGTTTCAAGTTCACATATTGACAGGCGGAGAATATTATTTATCTATTTAAGCACACCAGAAAAGCCAGACCATAGATTGCATCTAAAGCACACATATGAGACAATGTCACCTTGATGCGTGCACAAGTATAAAGAATCAAAGTATATGTGACTGTAAACCAAAACGAACATTACAGACCTCCTAAATGCTAGGCATGAGAACACTTCCAGAACAAATTTTTTGATAAAATGAAATAATTTTAAGAATATCTGAACTGACCACATATAACATTTATACAGTTGGGAGCATGCAGAGTTTTAAGATATGTGCATTCAATAAAATCAAAATAGATTCAGAATGGTCCCAGGTCTCTTACTGCTGATGCATCTGTTTACATATCCAATACACCCCTCGTTTGGAGGTTGGCATTGGCCACCTTTGCTGTGGACGGAAAGGTTCAGATATGGGCTATGGCTCCCAATCTGAAAAGGAAATCATTCTGCAGAAGCTCCTAGAGCAAGCAGCAGTTGCATAAAGGTAACATTCATTGATCTAAATCATTATAAAATTGATTACATTCAGTCACAGAGGCTGGCTCCCAGCACTAATTCCTATAATAGACCTAGACCATGTCATGGTCCTTTGGTGATAACCTGTTCAATCAATGCTCAGGGAGAAGAATTTCTGTCTACTAGAGGGATATCCATGATCAGATCCTTTTGGCTGGTCGATGGAAAGATCACCATTAATCCCTTGTTGATGTAGGTAGGATAGGTTCCAGAGGAGTTGCATGAGTGAGATCCATTGTGGACCACTCGATTTTGAAAAATTCCAAATCATCCTCATTTTTTTTTTGTGGGTGGGGGGGACATCCTAAAGCCACCCCACTGCATGAGAATCCCCAGAAAAAGACAAAAAAGGGTGGGGTTCTCCTCAAGAAAAAATGAAGAGAGAGGGAAAGAAAAAAGAGAGGGAGGAGTTTGGTAGGGAGGCGGCGGGCGGCGGCGAGCCGAAAAATGACGGTCAGACGCCTCTCTCTCTTCTCTCTTCCCCTATCCCTCCAACCGCCCCCTCATCACCACTGGTCCCCTTCGCCACCTTGGTCCTTCCCTTCCCTCTCTCTCTTTCTCACTCCCCCGTTGCCACCGCCGTCGCCTCTCGCCTCAGCCACCCCAGGCACCCCTCTAGTTTTCTCTCTTCCTCTTTTTTTTTTTTGGTTGTAGATGGAAACCCTGCCACAGAAAAGACAAAAATAGGGGGTGGAGTTCCATGTTCAAGGGTTTTTTTTAACCCTCCCTATTTCTTGGAAAAATATGCCATTTAATCATTTTTAGTTTTCTCTAGTCTTTGGTAAATTTCATCATCTAGAATCATTATAGTTTCCTTTTATTGGAAGGTGAATTTCAACCTTATTAGTAAACGGGATGGACCGATAGTTATGACCTGAAGAAGATAAGAACCTGAAGGACTAAAATTACAAGCCATATCAGTATCGTAATTGATTTGATCATGTTCTAGGTGCAGACATCTGATATGATATATGACATAAGAACATATCATATCATATCATATCATATCATATCATCTGATATAATGGAAATTACGACCCGTATCATATCATATAATCTGCACCTAGAACAACCTATAGGACAAAATTTATGACCCATATCGGATTATGAAGAAGATCAATGACAATACTTATATCATTGAATTTCCGGCAAACATGTCAAGTTCTTGATGTTCAATATGGCCAACATATTGGAATATCAGCTCCTAATGATTCAAGTTCTTGCTGTTCAACCTGGCCAATATTTTGGAATATCAAGTCCTAAAGAGTTAAACTATTTCGATTAACTCAAGAACAAGCTTGTTTTGTTTTTCAGAAAGGGAAAAATGATGTAAAATAAGTTACAAAGGAATTGCAGGGGACACCAAGCGAGAAAATATTGAGAAACAAGTAATACCTATACTTCAAACAACCATTTTTTTTTATCATGCATCAAAATGGCTTATATTATGATGAAATTGAGGCAGCTCAGTGAGCCCATCGCAATGGATAAAGGTCAAAGGTCTATTGTCAATCACTGAAAATTCAAAATTCCATTAAAATTTAAAAGTCACATACATTGTTGAAAATTTAACATTCATAAATTTCATCGTTTAAAGTTCTATTATTATGTATTTAATATTTTGGCGTGAATTTCATCATTGAGAGTCGTATGATTATGTCCATACTATGTTTAGTAGATTTCTTCATTGAGAGTCTCTAACTATTTTTTGATCTAAAAAAGAATGCCATTGCTTGTATGTGTCACCCATTGAACTAAAAAAAAAAAAGTTTCTAGTTTTTGTTTTCTACTTTATGATTTCAAGTTTTTTTTAATTGATAAGACATGAGCTTCTTCTTCTCTTGCATTACCATTCTGTCAATTTTGTACACATGGTTTAATAAAACTCACATGTAAACTCTAACATCCTTTTTCTTCTTTACTATACAGTCTTGAGAACCATGGAATGTGATAGCTAAATATTTCTCTAGAAATCAAAACATGTGTACTCAGGAAACAATTGCATTAACTACTGAATCATCCTCTGTAATTTTTAACCAAGCACCTCCTATGTAACATATATTTTGTTCTTAATGTTAAAAATTTAAGTGTTGCTTATTGACGATAAAACCATTTGTACTAATGTGCAAACACATGCAAATGGTGTGCAACAAGAGATGTAACAGATCAGGTTTGTTTTAGAATTAAAAACCCATGCTTTTCTCGCCTCAACCCATAATCCCTCATCTTTCAAATACTTTTTTCTAATATTCCTTTTTATCTCTTTGTCAATCTACAATCTAAGTAATTGCCTCAATTACTGTCATATAATCTTATTGATAAATGCTTTACTACTTCACCATTCATATAAAAGAGGAAAAGATAGACAATGTGATAGTCTAGTTTCATTTATTGTATAGAGCCAATTGCCCCCAATCTTTGAAAGTTTCCCATACATAAACATGCATATAAACTGTAATTTAGTTTTTTACAATTTTATAATTTTGCACCTCTGTAATTGGAAAAAAAACTTAGTAAGGTTTTTGAAGAAGACTAAACTACTAAACAAACTCCCCTTAAACAAAGAATAGATTTGCCCCAGATCCATTTTTTGCTTCAATAAAATGCCTTTCACATATATATTTGGAAAATAAATAGTATACGAAGCTAATGAACTCGACTTCACAACTTTTGACTAGGTCAATCAGCATAAATATATAATCCTATACTTCTACGTGATTATCCAAAAATCCAGCATCTTACCAATTAAAAAAAAACAAAGTAAAAAAAAATCCACCACCTCATTTCCAGCAATAGACCACTGGAAAAGTATAATTCAATCTCGGTAAAATCAACAAAGGGAGGTATTTTATGCAAATAAATTATTAGATCATACCGGTTCAATTTCTTCAGGACATGTTGGCCTAAAGTTAGCAATATGTAGCTTTTCTGCCATCAAAAGCCGGTACTTTTCACATCTTTTAATAAACTCATCAATATCTTCCCTTGTTTGAACGGAAGCAGGAGTTTGGATCAGGTAGTCAAAAACCTGAAAACAAAAGCAAGGCGGGACATTTATAAGATTTCCATAACCCACTATTTATATATATCAGTAATTCATGCACAAGAAAGGGGATACCTTGCATTCAGATAAGCTAACAGAACCAAGAGCTGCCAAAGGATCACTACTTGCTCCTCTAGACCGTAGAACATCGAGTACTTCAAAATTTGTGAGTGCACCCTGAGTGGTTCTAATCAACAAGCAACTTAACCAAATCATGGATCACACAAATGCTAATAACTTGCATTTAAAAAGAAAAAAGAAAAAAAAGAGGACGAGAGCAATTGTATTAAAGTAAACTACCCCTCATACAAAACGAGAAGAAGGATCTCCAAAATCCAAATCAAAATTAAAACAAAGTGAACAATAGAAAGAAAGCAAAAAAAAAAGACCCGGGAGGGGAAACCACACAAAGTTCCTCCCAAAAATCAGTATTACAAGAGACAAGGGCGGATTGTTGCTAAGGAGGATACAGACCAACGCTCGTAGAGTAGTCTTACTTGTAATAAGAAAAATCTAATTTTTTTTTAAAAAATAACTCTCTCAAGCCCCATTTAGACCATATTATTGGGCAGATTCTGCTTTTGCTAGATCTCTTTCCAAAAATTGGTTCCAAAAACTCTTTTGAGGTTTGTCGTGGAAAAATGTATATATTCGATTCTTCCTAAAAAAATCTAGTGAAATGGAGCTCTAAAAAAAACAATCTTTCAGGTGAAATTACAATTGATTTTTTTGTTTTTTTGACAATCCATTAAGCTTCATGAACACTTTAGCCAATGAACACCAACCATCAAAAATAAGATGACAAATATTATGAATAATGTGAAGACAAACTATAACAAAATAATTCAAAAATAAAAGGCATCCCGTCCGATGATGATAGATGTTGACAAAGAAGGCAAATTAAACCCTACTTACATTTTCATTGTCACGATAATCAGAAGTCGAACACACTATGTTTGAATTTGACAACAAAACGTCCCGAGTCAAACGTTACTGAAAAGAAAACAACAGCAACCAAAAATCATTATTGTTAATGAAACCATATAATTCCCACAAAAAAATAAAGAAAAGCAAGTGAACGGGGATTCATTGTAAGGAGGAGAGGTTCTTCCGTCTGTAATAGACACGGTATTTCATATAAATCATTAATTCCACGACCCTCCCTTCCGCCCATCCTTTCCATCTTCTATGTCAACATGACAGTGACACTCACAGTGGAGGATGGGGAAGGGGAATAGAGAAGGCCGGGGAGGAGGGGGGTGGTAGGCAACGGACGGAAGAGGTGGATGAGGCCAGGGTCCAGGGTAGGGGAGAGGACAGAGAAGGTGAGGTAGGAAAATGGAAGCGGGAGGTAAATGAGTGAAGGCTGTGGTGGCGATCGTGGTGGTTGTAATGGTGGTGTGGTGGTGGCATCGTGGTGGTGGTGTGGTGATGATCGTAAAACTGCGGCGGCGCTGTTTTATCAGTGTAAACTGTCGAGTTATATCAAATCAGTTCAAGCCTAAACAAAACCATGAAGAATGACTATGAATTGATTCAATCATCTTAGCTTATTTCTATTATAAGTCTCATCATTAATTTAGTATAGAATGTCATTAACTACAGAGGGACACACAACACTTTGGGGACTCACTGACATATGTATCTTTTTATTATTTAGCTGACAGATTTAAGTCCAGAGACTCCCTCCAAAAATAAAAACACAGCCTAACCGGATATAGATGAGGTTTTGAAAAGACTTGATATGTTGATCCCATCCATCCTGGCCTCCTATTATCTATTAAGTTTCAGTTATTCTTTTTGTTTATTTTGGCGAACCAATCCAAAGAGTTTAAAAAGGTGTCCGTCATCAATGCCCTTCATAGAAACAGTTGAGTTCACTTGGGTGTCAATCACTAATGCATCAAAATATCTTATTATAATAAAAAAAATCTATTTGTGATATCACATGCTGTGTATATCATACAAATCCAAAAAGACTCTCTGTATATGATTCCTCTATTGCTTTAGAACATGAACACCACGGGATAAGAAAGAGAGATTGATAGAATGGATCACACAACAAAACTTGAAAAAACAAGGAACAAAATTTTCATATGTAATCCACAATGAATTATTAAAAAATAAACATCATCAGAACCTAAACTCAAAATTTTAAATCCCAAATCACCATATCTGATCCTCCATCGATACGAAAACCATATCAGATTTCCCACAATACTTACTTAGAAAACCATATTAGCCACACACAACATTCACACAGAAAACCCTATCAGCCCCTCAAATCATCAAAAATTTCATTAAACCCTATCAATATAATATCTACAATCGATGCATCAAACCTTACCCGGGTGTGGTCCGAGCGCCGGAGGCGGGAGCAACGAATGGACCAGAGGCGGAAGATGGCGCGGTTGGGGACGGACCCGAGACGGGGCGACGTCGTCGGTGACGAGGGAGGTAGATCTGGGCGACGCTGAAGGGGTTTTCAAGGACGGGGCGGAGGAGGAGGAGAGGCGGCGGAGGCAGGGTTCGTAGAGGAAGGGGTGGTCGTCGCCTCGTCGGAGCTCGGAGGAGGGGGAGGTGATGAAGCGGACCAGTCGGAGAAGTGAACGAGAAGGTTTAAAAGAGGGACGTTATATTTGCAGTGGGGACCTTTATTTCAACCCCTTTCCCTTTAGTTATTCAACCCACCCCCAAATTTCAATTTTTTTTTTAATCCACCAAACTTAAACCCAAATCCAAACCCTCCTACACCGACGACATCAACTCCCTCCTCCATCGGACGGCGGCGACCGCAGATCCTCCTCCACCAACGCCAAAACCCTCATCTCCGCCGAAGGCCCGTCGGAGAAGGATCTCAAGAAGAAAAACGAAAAAAAGAAAGAAATGATCACTGATAGATTGCTCTTCGAAGAAGAGCTAGAATTTAATAAATGAATCCCAAAAGTGATTTACTTCGAGAGTGAATCGGTCTCCTAATGCTCTAGAGCATTTTGCTTAAGAATTTCTCTCTCTGCATTCTTTTATTCATAACTTCAAATAAATAGCAAACAAGACTCAATAATCAATCCCATAGAAATAGGGATTACATCCTAACAAACATCTATCCAAATAAGCTAACAATTGACCTAATCCTAAAATAAAAGACTTATTCAAAATAATAAAAGACATTCAAATCAGGGATCATATCAATCCACTCCCCTTAAGAGAACTTTGTCCTCAAGCTTAAAATGAAATCTCCATCGTTCTTTGAGTTGATGATAGTCTTCTTCTTTCATCAAAAAATGATAGGTTGCCTCTGATTTACAACAATGATGTGGTCCAAAATTTTGGTCACAGTTATAACAAATGCCTTTGTTTCTTCGTTCCTTCATCTCCACCCACAGCAATCTTGTGTTGAACCTTGTTGATCTATGTTGATTACCTGATTGACGTGTGAGTCGACACCCTACTAGCATGAAAGAATTTCTTCTTTGTCTGTAGCACGCTTGAGTGTGTTTCTTCGAATGTATTTGAATCAATGCTTTAGATTCAACTTGTACTTCCTCTTTTGTAGAGCAATGTCTTCTATCTTCAATAATTGAAGAAGCTAGCCGTTTAAATTGGGCACTCATGAAAATAAGAATTTCCTTGACTTCCTTTATACCTCCTTCGAGCTTGTCGAGCTTTGACTCCATCGTTTGGAATCTTGACCATAGCATGTGAACTTTGGCCATGTCAGAGAGATTGTGCTTGATGGATAAAATGATTTTTTTTTTTTTACTGATGGATTTCTTTGGGTGGAAGGTGATGGGAGAAATGAATGGAAGATGAAGACTATTGGGACTAAGGTGGTGGTGGATGGATATATGGCTCTGATACCAAATGATAGGTTGCTCTTCGAAGAAGAGCTAGAATTCAATAAATGAATCTCAAAAGTGATTTACTTCGAGGGTGAATCGGCCTCCTAATGCTCTAGAGCATTTTGCTTAATAATTTCTCTCTCTACATTCTTTTATTCATAACTTCAAATAAATAGCAAACAAGACTCAATAATCAATCCCATAGAAATAGGGATTACATCCTAACAAACATCTATCCAAATAAGCTAACAATTGACATAATCCTAAAATAAAAGACTTATTCAAAATAATAAAAGACATTCAAATCAGGGATCATATCAATCCACTCCCCTTAAGAGAACCTTGTCCTCAAGGTTAAAATGAAATCTCCATCGTTCTTTGAGTTGATGATAGTCTTCTTCTTTCATCAAAAAATGATAGGTTGCCTCTGATTTACAACAATGATGTGGTCCAAAAATTTGGTCACAGTTATAACAAATGCCTTTGTTTCTTCGTTCCTTCATCTCCACCCACGGCAATCTTGTGTTGGAGCTTGTTGATCTAGGTTGATTACCTGATTGACGTGTGAGTCGACACCCTACTAGCATGAAAGAATTTCTTCTTTGTCTGTAGCACGCTTGAGTGTGTTTCTTCGAATGTATTTGAATCAATGCTTTAGATTCAACTTGTACTTCCTCTTCTGTAGAACAATGTCTTCTATCTTCAATAATTGAAGAAGCTAGCCGTTTAAATTGGGCACTCATGACAATAAGAATTTCCTTGACTTCCTTTATACCTCCTTCGAGCTTGTCGAGCTTTGACTCCATCATTTGGAATCTTGACCATAGCATGTGAACTTTGGCCATGTCAGAGAGATTGTGCTTGATGGATAAAATGATTTTTTTTTTTTTACTGATGGATTTCTTTGGGTGGAAGGTGATGGGAGAAATGAATGGAAGATGAAGACTATTGGGACTAAGGTGGTGGTGGATGGATATATGGCTCTGATACCAAATGATAGGTTGCTCTTCGAAGAAGAGCTAGAATTCAATAAATGAATCTCAAAAGTGATTTACTTCGAGGGTGAATCGGCCTCCTAATGCTCTAGAGCATTTTGCTTAATAATTTCTCTCTCTGCATTCTTTTATTCATAACTTCAAATAAATAGCAAACAAGACTCAATAATCAATCCCATAGAAATAGGGATTACATCCTAACAAACATCTATCAAAATAAGCTAACAATTGACCTAATCCTAAAATAAAAGACTTATTCAAAATAATAAAAGACATTCAAATCAGGGATCATATCAATCACCGTCCACGCCGCCGAGGCTCTGAGGGCTCCATCGTCACCTCGTTTTTTTGGGCCTTTCATTTTAAGAGAGAGACAAGAGGTGAGGGGGTAGAGAGATTTGGAAGAGATGAAGCTCGGGGTGGGTAACTCTATTAAAAAATTGAAATTTGGGGGTGGGTTGAGTAAGTGAAGGGGTGGAAATTAAAGGCCCTCATTTGATGTTAGGGCTACAACTTGGGTTGGGTCCAAGTTATCTTCAATACATAATGAAGATATAAACATTTTTATAAAAATATATATATCATTAGAGGTCGTTTGCTTATTTTTAAAAATTCAAAACATGTGTAAACAATCCTGTGAACTGTTCCTAACATTATTCTTTTTAAAAAAATCAAAGTACGTGCTAACCATATGGGGGGAGGGGGGATCAGACCTGCCATGGCTGACCACAATTTTTTTATGTTGCTAACCTTGTGGTGTGCCACATAGGTAGGGTACACTACTCGAGGGAGAAAAGTTGATCTACTTTTCAAATGCATTGTTTCAACAAACTCTTGAACATGAAAAAAAATAACACGGTGAACATTGAAAATGCAAGAAATATGACGTTTGAAAAAGGATGTTTGGATCCATGTTTGATAGTTGAACTTTGGGGCTTCCTCATGCATGTTTTGTCCCTCCATGGGTTTTCGCCTCTCTGGCTTTGTATAATCGGACAATATATCTACAAAGCTAAAGCCTCGGTCGTTATTAATGGTAGTCTTTGGGGTTTTTTCCCTATCAACTGTGGTTTGAGGCAGGGGGGTCCGCCCTCCCCTCTTTCTCTTTGTTGTGATAGCTAATGTTCTAAGCCACATGTATACCAAAGCCAGTTCGACAGGATGGTTAAAGGGGCTTGATTGTGTTGCAAGAGGCTCGAAGCTCACTCACCTTCAACTACACCATATTGTTCATCGAGCCCACAAAGAGGACAAACTAAGAGGCTTTTCAGTTCCTTTTGACATGTTATTCCCTCCTATCAGGTTTAAAGATTAATTGGAGCAAAAGTTTGTATTAGGTGATCAATGTGTCCCAAGTTAGAGCCGAGGAGTTGGTTGCTATTCTTGGTTGTGTTGTTTAGAATTCACCACCCAAACACTTGGGATTCCCTCTCGTCCAAAAGCGTCTTCTACATTAGGACTGGCACCTGCTTATTAAATGCATCGAAAAGCACTTGGAAGGTTGGCAGAATAGGTGTCTTAGCCTCGATAGAAAAATCATTCTTTTGCAAGCGGTGATCACGAACATCCCTTTATTCTACCTGTCAACATTTGCCATCCCAAGTTTTTTTTAGAACGGTTCTAGTAGTGTATGCAACAGTCGCTGCCTTGTTAAGTGGGAGAATGTTTGCCAGGTGAAATCCCAGGGAGGTTTAGGAACTCTCAATCTCATTGTGACGAACAATGTGCCATGATGTAAATGTCTTTGACAATGGACGATTATTCCTTCAAAACTGTGGGTTAAATTATTCAAAGAAATATACGAACTATCCGGATGCTATGTTCCTAGTGCCTATGCACAAAATGACTTTCTTGAGTCAGAGTGGTTCTGCTTGGGGAGTGAATTCTCGTAGGCATTGCAGTGGAGGATTGGTGGATGTGACATGGTTCATTTTTGGGCAAATTAGTGGTGCTGCGAGGAACCTTTTTCGGGTAGTGTTCCTCCTAATTCATTGGATCACCAATTTGAAGGAGAGTTTCTTGAATTAATTTTGGTCAATGGAAGGAGACCGAGGGGACTAGTGGTTTGTGCTTCGCCAAGTTACTTCATAGGTAGAAGTTAACGAGATCACAAGTTTAATGGATACCCTCAAAGATGTGGCCGTCAACTAAAGATTCATAAATCCCTCACAATTAAGTCTGATTACTTGTAGTAGATAGTGTAGGTCCTCCATAGCATGGCTGAATTGGCAAGCTCGATGAGGTGGGTATGGTGTTGGAAGATGTCCCTCAAAGTCAAAGGCCTTCCTTTGGTTGGTTCTACAAGAAAGCATTCTCATTAAATCCTATAGAGTGAAATGGCATTCGGTGTAATTGACCATTTGCGATCTGCGATGAATCGCCGAAGACTGTGTCCCACCTCTTTTGCTACGGCTACTTCTCTACTTTGGCAGCTCCTCAAGGTGGTGACAGGTAGACAATTCAGTTTTCAGTCGATGACGGACATTTGGGAGCAGACAGAGACAATCTCAAAGCAGACGAAAGGGGACATCGATGGAAGGGGTTTGCAGCTTGTTATAGCAGCAACACTGCTCAATTTGGCTCGCAAGAAACGCCAAGATTTTTAAAGACCAAATATTCTATCTTGAAAATCTCTACTACTCTACGTCTGGCTACATAAGTCGTGGTGCATTGATAGGGGCGATTTCAGTTCGCTTTAGTGGAGGGTTGTCATACTTGGAGGCATAGGCCCCCCCCCCCCCCCCCCCCCCCCCATGTATGGTGTCCTAGTTTTTGAACATTTTTCCTTGGAGATCTCTTTGATTTTATGCTTCTTCTTGCGGTCTCGTGGCCATTGCAAACATTGCTTATGTTTGGGTGTTAGGAATCCTTGCTTTTGTATTTTTCTCTATTTTATCTTTATTTCTTTTCTCCTCCGGGTGTTTTTAGCACTTTAATCAAGTTATAAAGGTTTAATATTATCTCTTTCAAAAACACGGATCCAAACGGGTAACATACATGTTTGTTGCAGCTTTAATTTATAAATTATAGATTATAACTTATAGATTAAATATTTTTAACTTATCTAATAAGCAGTAAACATGTTTGTAGTAGCTATTAAAAAATAGAGAATAGGCAGTAGTGGATGTTTGTTAAAATAAATTGTAAAATAATTTTTTGTTATTTAATTGTAAAAAAGACCACTGTCAAATGTAGAAGTTAAATTTAATTTCTGTTTGATAAAATAAGATGACTTTACTTATAAAATTATTTTTATCCATATTTAAAATACAAATTTATATTACAAAATAAAAGATAAATTTCAGTACAATAATTTTCAAAATTATACTCTAAAACTCTAATATATTCGATCATTAGTGCCCAAATTTTTTTACAATAGTTTGATCATTAATGAAAAAAATTTAAGGCATTAATGTCCAATTTTTTGTTCAAACAACCATAAGCTATAGTATGAATTATGAAAAACATTGTCTAACTTAGAGATTTTGACTTTTTAAATTTATTTTTAATTTAAGGGAAAAATCCAAATAACCCTCTGCAAACTGTCTGAAATCCATATAACCCCCCTAAATTTTCCTAAAGTCTATCTAGTCTCGTGAAAGTTGAAAACACTTATGAAAATTCAAATAACCTCCTGTGTTAAACTTTCATTGACAAGTATTATGCGAATATTCCGTTTTGTTCATTCTAACTAAAAACACAGTATACTAAAAAGCTCATACAATTTATTTAAAAAATGCGAAAAACCTGAAGCACATGACGATTTTACCCATTTAGATAGATTATAAATATCTATTTGACGGGTTAAAATCATTATTTAAAGAAGATGTTTCACATTTTTAATACATTATAGGAGTTTTTGGTATACTATAATTTTAGCTAGAATTAACCAGACAGAATATTCGCAGAATATTCTTTATCTGTCAATTGAAGTTTAACTCAGGAGGTATTAGATTTATATAGTTCTTAAGGGGATTATATGAATTTTAGAAAAAGTTAGATTTTAGACGGTTTACGAGGTTATTTAGATTTTTCTTTTAATTTAAATAAGTTTAACAAATAATAACTGTTCGTTTTAAATTAAAACCTATAATAGGCAGCTTATAACAAGTTTTTAATTTAATTAATAGAAACACATGTACAACATTGCAAACACAAGAATCAAAGCATACGTGCCGGGGTGTACTTAGCATTTCCCTTAAATCTTACGTGTACCTTAAGCAAAGCCAGAATCGAAACGTCCGTGACGCGTGGCATGTCAGAGAATACCTCTCTCTCGAACCATCAGTTGCCAAAAATAAAAAAAAAACCTAATTTGAATCAAATATAAACAATTCAATAAACAGAAACCAAAATAACAAACTCGGAGGGAAAAAACAAACAGTGAAGAAGCTCTTCGAATCATCCATTTCAATCCGTCAAAAAAACAAAAGCAAAAAATGGACGTCGGAGAGTCCTGTTCGACGCAGTTGATCGACGCCGAAGGGTCGTTCAACGCCTCGGGATTGGAGAGGTTCTTGGGATCCGTGAAGCTCGCGGAGTGCGGTCTCTCCTACGCCGTCGTCTCCATCATGGGCCCTCAAAGCAGCGGTAATTCAAAACAATGTGATTTCGTTCTCAAAATGATGATTGAATCATTTGATTGGGTTTGGCGGGGGGGGGGGGGGGGGTGTTCATCGCTGAATGCAGTGAATGTTTGGTCCGAAGCTTATGATTTCTTAAGATTTTGATGTTACATATAAAATTAATTTTATAAATATTTGAAAGAATATCAATTTAACATAAATAATATTTTAAATTCACTACAATATTTTTCAAATGTTATATTTTAGAATTTTAATAAATTGAGAGACAAATGAAAACATACAAATTTTTTTTGGATAATGTATTATTTGTAATAGTAATAAAATTGAGAAGATGAAAGGAGGTTTGGTGATTTTTGGTGTAATAATAAAAAAGATTAAGGGCATGAATGTCCAAAATAAAAAAATTTAAAGCATTTTATAAGCAATAATATCAAAAGCATCCCTTTCCCAGTTGACGGATTATGATTTTTTAAAGATATTCTTAGCTTAAATAAATTTCAATAAGTTTAAATAAACATACAACAACTGCTTATTTTAAACTAAAAGTTATAATCTCTAGTTTATAAGTTTTAAGTTTTAACAAACATGTATTTAATATGTTTGGAATGGAAAGAAATCCAAGCAAACATGTTTCATATGGAATCACATGTCATTTCCTTTGACTGCTACATCAATGTAACTTTTACAAAATTATTATGGGTGAATTACATGTACAAAACATGGAAATAAATAAAAATTTTGAGAATTTTGGAATATGTGACCATGTGATAAACAATGTAGAAACTAATCCAAAATTTGTAATAGTGCAAATTATAGTTGTTTGCAATACTAAACTTTGTCTATTTTCTTGTCTTTCCGTTGCTTTATTTTGTTTCTTTCTCAGGTCACACACACACACACTTTGTGATGAGTTTTTGTAGTGATATGAATCAATTCAGAAATGATGTGCTAGTTTAGAGCTGCTCAAATCTACATTTTCAGAGTTTCACGTTACATTCAATAATGTCTTTTGCAGGATGTCAGTGAATCTAGTCATTGTTAACCTGATCTACATAATGCTTCTTCTTGCTCAGTGTTAAAAAACATATAAGCATCATAGGATATGTCACAACTTTACCACTGCTGATTATGATATGTACATATATAACTGTATTTATAAAAAGCTAAGGCAGGATGTTAAGTAGATAAATATGTTATTTGAATTGTTACAGTATTCTTTGTGAGCTGCAATGAAATTTTTCATACTCTGAACCTAGCTTTTTTTTGAAATAGGGAAGAGCACCTTGCTAAATCACCTTTTTAGGACCAATTTCAGGGAGATGGATGCTTTTAAGGGAAGGTATGTCATTTAATATGTTGAAAAGTTACTTCTATGAAGCATGACATATAGATATACTAATGCATCTGTCTTCAGGAGTCAAACTACAAAGGGGATATGGATAGCGAAGGCTGTAGGTATCGAGCCATGCACAATTGTTATGGATTTGGAGGGCACTGATGGGAGGGAAAGAGGAGAGGTGATAGTCCCTGTTATATTGTCTATTTCTTGGAAAATGATGATTACATTAAATTAAGTGCACATTACTATGAATAGAAGTTATTTCCTTTTAATGTAGAAGTCACTTATGGACATTGATGAATCTAAGATAAAAAAAAGGTTGTCTAAGTATAGTTATTGGTTTTCACTTAAAGCTGATAGAGACTTGAGATGATACGCACCAACAAGTAGATTGGTATTAATTAATAAATCATAAAATTTATTTTCTATATTTTTTCTCCCTTGAAAATATTTTTTTATTGGCATTGTAAGCATTCATGGAAATTTTTTGCTTCTGTTAATTTCATTGTTAGGATGACACAACCTTTGAGAAGCAGAGTGCTCTCTTTGCTTTGGCAATTTCAGACATTGTACTGATAAACATGTAAGTTCAGTATTTAGATTCGTTGTCCTTTGCCATTCCACACACGAGGAAGGCCTTTATTAACCTTCCCCTTTTATATTCATTGTACTTGAATGGTCACTACGCCGACTTATAAAGTAGAAATCTCGTTTAGGTGGTGTCATGATATTGGTCGAGAGCAGGCTGCAAACAAGCCCCTTTTAAAAACAGTGTTTCAGGTGCTTATCTTTTTCTTTTGTTTTTCTTTTCATTTCTGTTAGGAAAAGGAGATTGCTAGATTTAAGAGACAATAAGGTTACATTTTTGGCAGGCCATGATGCGTTTATTTAGCCCTCGCAAAACAACATTACTATTTGTCATTCGTGACAAAACAAAGGTCTGGACTTCCAAGTTTTCGTTTGGCAGAGATACAGTCTTTACTACTAATAAAATTATATATTTAATAATCTATTTGGCTTCCCCCCCCCCCCCCCCCCCCCAATAATAGACTCCACTGGAACATCTAGAACCAGTGCTGAGAGAAGATATTCAAAAGGTATGTGTACTGCTGTTATTTATGCAAGTACATGAAAGATTTACTTTTCCACTTTGTGATCATCTCCTTTTATGCAGATATGGGATATGGTCCCCAAGCCGCAATCCTACAAGGAGACTGCTCTCCATGAATTTTTTAATGTGAGTTGTTACTTATATTGAAGAAAGTTTAAATTCCTCATATCTAATTTGTTCGTCCCAATGCAAAGGTGGAAGTCACAGCATTGTCCAGTTATGAAGAGAAGGAAGAGCAATTCAAGGAGCAGGTATTACTTTAGAATCTACTCTGTCCAGCAATTAAGAGGACTCTCACTTCAATGTGTAATGTTCCTGACTGCACACACCATGTCGATCATTATTTAATTCTTCATATTTTATTTTTGAATTTTATCTGCTATATTAGGACAACCCCAAACACGCACACAAACACAATAAAATAGTAAAACTATGTTTTTCTCATTCAGAAGCTAATGGATTTAAGTGCCAAATATATATGTTTTCTCATGCAGGTTGCACAGCTAAGGCAGCTGTTTTTCCACTGTACTTCCCCGGGAGGTCTTGCAGGGGATAGACATGGTGTCGTTCCTGCTTCAGCATTTTCTTTCAGTGCACAGCAGATATGGAAAGTCATAAGGGAGAATAAGGATCTGCATCTCCCTGCACACAAGGTTTCACTTGTGTCTCATTTTTATGGTAATCTTATCATTATATGCACTTTCTCATTGCAAATGTTTAGGTAATGGTTGCCACTGTACGATGTGAGGAGATTGCAAATGAAAAGCTTAGTCGCCTGGCTTCTGATGAGGTATATGATTTGTTGAATTATATGATTTTCATTTTTTTTTCCCGACAGGTAAGATGTTGTCAAAAATTGTTTCATGCCTATGATCTATGAATGACTCCTAATATAATTGAGAAATATGTTTAAATATCTTCTGTTCCTCTTGATGTGTGTCAGGATTGGTTGAAGCTTGAAGAAGAAGTTCAATCTGGTCTTGTATCTGGCTTTGGCAAAAAACTAAGCTCCATTTTAGATTCCTACATGTCAGAGTATGTAATCATGTGGATTCACTTACTCTGCGAATTATTTCTTTGAATGCTTTTCGGGGTCCTCGCGGATGTGTAATTAAAATCTTTTCAGTGCCCCCACTCTTACAAGTTTAATTTTCTTACTAATTTGGTAACCACCATGGTCAGTTCCCTTGCTATAATAAAATTGCAGTTAAATAGTTTCACCCTATAGATGTTTAGAACTTTAACATATTTTTGTATATTGTCATTTGTATCATGAGCTAAAACATTTTCAGTCATATTGACCATACTTCATTGCCGAAATACTTATTTAAACACCTGTCAATTTGCTATTATAAAGTACATACATCACTAAGGGTGATTCCTTGCTGCTTGTGTGGCATTGCTTTGTTTTGCTCCTTTTTTCTATGTTTTTTCATGCTTTCCTTCTCTCCTTTTGCCCGCTCTATTGGTCCCTCTCTTTTGGCCTATATTCAGACCACTTGTAATTGTTATGTCTAATTATAAAGGGTCTAAGGTTATCTAAAAAAAAAATACTCCATTTTCTAAATTTTGAATAGAGGAAAAGAAAATAATCTAAATTTAACCTTGAGGCTTAAGCTAACTTAATTGTTTTCTTCTATCTTGATTCACTAAATTAAAATTACATCCTATGTCATTGTAATTTTTTCAGTTCAAAAATTCCTTTTCTTCTCTTGTGCAATTCCTTCAAATTGCTATTGGTGTTGATGGTTCGCTTTTCCATTTCTTCATTTGTTTAGTTGAGTTTTTTTTTTTAGCGTAGAATTTTTCACATCAGGATATGATCTTCATCTATTTGATTGTCTGTGTTTCACATCCTACCTATTGAAAGTATTAGGGTAAATTCTGTAGACGATGTTACACTTTGTTTGTATTATGTATTATTATATCATTGGTTGGTCTGGTATTGTTCTACAACTCCCTGATATTTTGCTATTGAAATTGTCTTGGTAACTTCTAGGTCTTTCTTGGCTAGTAATAGTATATTTACTCTTTTCATTAGTGAAGTATTATTTTACTCTTGCAACCATGATTTTTAAGTATCCTGTATGGACATCCTAATGATCGGGCACAATATTGAGATATATTGAATGACACATCATTATGATTTGGATTTTTATTCTATTGCTGCAAAATAATGAAGCTTCTTTCTAATCTCCTAAAATATATGTGGAGGAGACAAACTTCTCCATAATCATCACATCCAAATCCTGAAGAAAATAAAGAAGAGCATGGTTTCTATGAAAGAACTTCAGATGTTCTAGTCCCGTATTCTGGGAACCCCAAGGAAAATAAAGAGAACAGTGATTTTGAGTGTTCCAGTCATCGAAACCTCCTAAAATTTACACATTTTTTTTGGCATACTTTAAAACTAATTCATCACTTTATCCATTATTTCTTTACTTTTTTTCTATTATATATAATAATACTTCATTCATGTCATTATGGATTGCTTGGAAACTTGGATAATTGGTACAAGATTTATATATCAAATCTCATGAAATGAATTATAATCTGTTGGATTTTTACAGTCATGTCTACATTGAAATCCATCATATACTGGTTTATCTAGGTGTATTATTCAGTAATGTAAGAATGGTGCTAGTTATTTTGGGAGTAGTATAAGGCCACTCTTGAAACTGTATATAATGGCCATATGCATTAAATTCCCAGTTAACAAGGGTCATTTTTTTAGAAATAATAACTAATGAAATCTGTGAAGTGGTTTAATAATCTTACCTGATAGAAGTCATAAAATGAAATGATTACTTCTCATAATTGAAACATCTTTACTTGTTTGACACAATAATGTTTGAAGTAACAGAGTTGCTAATAACTAGGTAATTTTTAATTTTGGTTACTAATTGTGAGGTGGAAGTAGTTATTGAGAATTCAATTATGTAAGATGTTTGATTTGAAGTTTCATCTTTCCCTTTTTTGTATTTTCCCCTAAATAATAGTTTGATTGTTTCAATGAAAAGGCTTGTAATCTTGGTCATTTTTTTTAATGTCCTTTGTAGATATGATATGGAGACTGTCTACTTTGACGAAGGTGTGAGGAGTGTAAAACGACAACTGTTGGAGTCTAAAGCTTTGCATGTGAGTCTATATATTAAGTTCATAATTTTGAATTTCAATATTGACAATCAATTTCTTAACATGCAATTAATGGGTAACAAGTAAGTATGACCTGGGTATCTAGCTTAGTGCATCTTGAGATTATATATCTTGAGTGTTTGACTCCCTTTATTGATTTGCTTAAATGAATATTATCTTGATTAGATAGAAAGCTAGATCACATGGTCTCATTTATTCAGTCCCTTAAAAAAGTTGCAAAACTGACAATATATCATCTTCAAAATAATTGATTTTCGTTTTTTAATTTTTTTAATAGCAAGGCTGTTGAAGGCATTATAATAGTTAATATATAGCTAAACTTTAAGTTATTCAATAAAGACATATTTTTTAATGAATGATAGACATCCTAACCTGCATGCGATCGATAGTGACATGAGTTGAGTTGATTGCTAAACTTGAATTGTGGACACTGCTTAATTACTTTGCTTCTTGATATATATTTCTCCACTCTGTCGACTTTATTGCCAAAACTCAGTCAGGAACCTTTTTTTTTAAAATTAAAATGAAATGAATGCCAAATTACAAATACAAAATATCAAAACACAAAAGCGACACAAAAAGATCACCCTAGGCTAGGTTTCAGTAGAAGAGGTATTATTGACACCCCAACCCCACATCACCAACCACCAACATGCTACTGAATCACAATACACCCCCTGAATACAACACACAAACCTTTGATGAACCAAATAACTGACTCCCAAATATTCTCCATATAAAATACTGTCCCATGAAGGTAACCTCATTATGCATTAACCAAAGAGACCACACCACTGTCGGCACGAAGCACTGAGATATCCGCCATTCCTGTAGAGGCGGCCAACCAAACCCAAATCTGTCGAACCATCAGACAGAATAATTTCAAATGCTCCGTGGTTTTCTGCCCCATGGCTCAACATGCAGGTCTTGTCTTTGTTGGGTCCCCTTTTATCTCTGTAAGACATGGTAAGCAGCTTGTTCTAATACATCAACCAAGTGAATGCTTTATCCTTTAGCGAGAATTTGAAACCCTCCTCCGAGTTGTACGCCATTACTAGTCTTAGTCTTTCCCTCCCCCACTTGTGGCATCTACAAACAGAGGACTCCATACTCAGTTGATGCGTCCTTACCACTGAATCCTGTTGCGCCTTCCCTGAAGACCTCCTATTCAATCTTTGCTAGTAGGATTGTGTACATGTTCACCTCATCATCCCGCAGATTCGTCCTCAATTGGACCTCCCAGTGCTCCCCCTCTCCCACCTGATCCAATGCTGACTAACCATCCCATCTCTGCATACAGGCAGCTCGAGCAATCTCAGGAATTTCTCGAGTGATAGGTCTCCGGCTCAAGCATCATGCCAAATTTTTTTGCATTCCGCTACCCTACTTTCTAGTTGATAATCCTCGCCTAGTGTTCTAGCCGCACTAATGATCTCTCTCCAAATCATGAACAATCTCGAGGAAGTCACAGGGAATTTCTCCACCTGCAATCCGCTGCATTAATATTTACCATCCACCACCCACCAAGGGCACTTGCATAGCAGAACAATATTTGTATCGTCAAGGTTCAAAATTTTGACCCCCTTGTCTTTTTTGCTAGTAGAGGACACATCCCATCTCACCATATGAACTCCTTTTCCACCCTCTTTCTCCTCATTCCACAAGAACCTCTTTCGAATTCCGTCCATTCGCATGAGGAAACCATTTGTGATCTTGAAACGGAGAGAGAGAAGATAGGGAGACTAGAAGAACTGCCTTCAGAAGGGTTAGCTGCCCACTGAGACTTTGAAATATGCTTTTCTATCAGTCTGTCCTTCTTTCAAATCTGTTAAATCTATGACATCCATTCTTGCTTAGAGAATTTTTCCAAATGAAGTGGAAGCCCTAAATGCTTGATGGAAAGGATTGCTCTGCACTCAAACGCCTCGGCTAATGTCTCCAATTCCTCATTGTCCATGTTGATGCGCAACATCAAACTCTTGCTGAAGTTGATCGATATACCTGAAAGAAGCTCAAAGCATCTACATACCAGTATTACACCATGAACAATCTCTTCTTTTGCCATGCAAAGGATATGCATGTGAAAGAAAGAGGGTCTCACAAGAGAGCATTGGATGCCTTTCACTCAACCTTCCTCCTATGCCATCTTCATCATCCTGCTGAAGGCATTAGATACCAATACAAACAACAAGGGGGGCAAGGGATCTCGCTGATTCAATCACTTGTTCAAAGGGAAAAACTAAACGGTTTCCCATTTACAAGCACCAATGTCTTGGCCATGGTTATATAAGCCCGAATCATTCGAATCTAATCAGTCTTGAAACCATGACACTAGTGTAGATGAAAGAAGAACCTATAGTTCACATTGCCATAGGCCTTGACAAAGTCCAACTTGATATCTCCCCATGCACCGCCAAAATGCACTCTTGAGTCATCATGAACCATCTTGCAGGCACCTCCCAGGATGAACACTGTCCGATTCTCCTCCATCAACTGACCAATCACTGCCTTGATTCACTCTACTATTATGGGAAACTCCTTAGTTTGGGCTTCCACTCCATTCGAGTTGCCTCTGAAAGCGCGATTGGGATCCTTTTCCATTAAGATTCTTCAAAAAGCTTGAAGGCTGGAAGGAGAAACTCCTTAGTTTGGGAGGCTGTCTTGTACTCCTCAAAGCGGTGCTCACAATCCTTCCTCTGTACTTTTTTTTATCTTCAAGTTACATGTGGAATACTTGAGAAGATTGAGAAATAAGGAGGGGACTTTGGAATGAAACCAAGGAAAGTGGAAAGAGCCCTCACTTAGGTCTCGTTTGGTAACACGGTTTGAAAAGCAGCTTTTAACTTTTGATGCTTTATGCACATCATTTGAGGGTGTAATGATGATGACTGCTTTATGAAACACATATTTCGAGGCGCAATTCAGACATAGATAAAATCCAATAATGATGATGTATTTAAGTTGACATGTTTGGTAACAGTTTTTAACTTTAGCTTATAAAAAAGCTAAAAGCTGTTTTTAGGGTGTTGCCAAAAGAGGCTTTAGGCTGCGTTTGGATGTGAGATTGAAGCGCTATGATTCTTATAACCTTGTGTTTCAAACTCAGTTTTTGAAAAGCGTTGTTTTATTAGATTTTCAATCGCAAGAGCTTTTTACCTAAAGAAGGAAGATGATAGTTTGAAAAGCTAAACGATAAAAGTGTGTTTGGATTTGAGTGTGGAAATTTTTAGATGTTCAAATGCATAATATACTTAAACTCATATCCAAACAGGGCATTAGCAAAATGGAATCTCATTTGTAGAACCAAGAAGGAAGGAGATATCGGCATTTTAAATCCCCGCAATATGAATAAAGCACTTTTGGGGAAGTGTCTTTGGAGGATGGTGGCTGATCCAAAATCATAAGTGTCTAGTGTTATTCGTGAAAAATACTATTCAGGGTGTACTAGAGTTTCATTGTTTTCTCAACTCAGAGCAAATCTTTCCAAGGTGTGATATTCTTGAAATGGCCATGATGATCAAAGAGGAAATTTAAATCATCCTTAGAAATAGAGTAGAAACATACTTTTGGAAGGACGATTGGATTCAAGGCGTTTCTCCGGCATCACTCTTCCTAAACCTTTTTTGGATGGCTTTGGATGAGAATGATCTCATATGCAATTCCTTCACGTGTGGCGAGAATTCCATTTTATGGTCTGCCAGATTAAGTTGGAAGTTCAATGACATTGATGTGGAAGAATTAACTTCCTTCTATGCATCTTTACATGAGTTGGACTTGAACTTGGAGGAGAAAACAATGGTATGGAAGTTGTTACCCTGGACCAGTTTCTCCATGAGAACTTTTTATATGATGCTCGACAAGAATCCTTTCCAAGACCTTCCTACCATTCATTTTGAGGGTCTCATTTAGGGTGCCCTTGCCACATTGAAAATTAGGAGCTTCATGTGGTTGCTCATGCTTGATAAAGTGCTCCCCAAAACCAATATTTCAAAATGGGCGAATGATGACAATGGTACTTGTGTTCTTTGTGGTATGGAAGATGAAATTAGAGACCATATCTTCTTTTGTTGTTCGTTTAGTGGGATGATTTGGGAGAATGTGGGCATAGCTCTTAAGTCCATTGCTCCGGCAAGACGCTCAAAGACATGTGGCTATGGTTTTGCAAAAGACGGTAAAGAGATGATATGTTGGGAGTATTTGACTCACTTACTCATAACGAATGTGTACTCCAACAAAAGAGATTTTACTTGGAGAACACATGGGTGGCCGTTTCCTTGTTCCTAAGAGATAGGGTGACTAATTTGGAGGTTGATAATCCACTATCAATTATGGGAAATCATTGGTTCGGGAGGTGAAGAGTAAGAGGTGTTGCTTGAAGGGTGTCTCCTTTGTTGTTTCTTTTTTATTCTATATTTAACAAATTTTGTACGGAGATTCCTCGTCTCCTTTTTTCAGGGGCTTTCTTTGAATAAAATTGCTCCTACCTTTAACTTATTTCTACTGATATTATTGGGTCATACACATAGGTGATATTACGAAGAATATATTCGAGTATGTAATAAGAGAAAAATAGATTATGTGGTAGAGGTCTAAATTTGTGAATTGATGTGTAAAAGAGAAGATTATAAACACAAGCTCTCTGTACTTTTGTTGCCATTGTCACCTGTCAAATGCTCATAATTTTTGTTTTGCAGCTTGTACATCCTGCTCACCAGACCATGTTAGGGCATCTTCGTTCTAAAACAGTTGAAAAGTTCAAAAGTTCATTGGAACAGAAACTCAAGAAAGGAGAAGGATTTGCTGCATCTGTTCGCAGTTGTACCAGGTCTTGTTTGTCTGAGTTCGATAAAGGATGTACTGGTAAGTTTATCAATTTTTAAAATACGGATATTTTTCTTGCTTCCACCGATTTCGCCCACCATTGGAGTGGTAGTCATCCATTTGGTGGTTTAAGATATTTATCCTTTTTAATGGTACTTATTATGTTTGAATAACAAATATTATGTTCTAAATATTGTGATTATTTCTTCAACCTACGTTTCTTTTATATACAAACCAGGCCTTCTGTCATATGTACACTCTTTTCCTTCCTGAGAACAAAAGCAGAAACAGTAAGCCTTAACTCATCAATATGGGACAGGCTACAATTATGAAGCACATCTCAATGACATTGACCTAAAAAGCAAGATTGAGTAGTTTCAACTTTAAAGACTGTTTATCAATCTTCTATAAAAAGTGATAGATTCCTAGGAGTCTAGTTGGTTTGGAAGACAGGGGCCCGCTATGAAGTCGTGGGCCTACCACAATTGGCCAGTCAAGCCTAGTGTGTATGCTGTTTAATCTCATGCAATCAGGAAGAAAATCTTTTAACCCCCTTAGCAAATGTTCTAGTTGAGGAACTAGGAATGCATATTTAAATATAGGGTATGTATGCGTCTATGAGGTAGTACTTTGGGCAAAGATTAAAATGAAAACATGGGTTTTCTACTTTCTGGAAATGATAAATAGTTGGCTCTATAATCTTTGCATGAAGTGCATTGTGGGACTACTTTTGAAGATTACATAAATGGTCATCTTTAGGTAAGGGCTGAAAGGCCATGGTCCATTGACTCTCAGATGACAATGATGCAACTGAATATGATGAATGCCAGTTTGTGTGTATAGCTGGTGGTCCCATGGAAGGTTGAAAAGATGGGTGCAAGTTTGATCACCTTTCAAGGGAAGGTGTATGGAAGATAGAAGGTGGGATTATTGGTTGAGTTGGAAAACAATATTTCAGCTTTTGGAAGAAGTAAAAAAAAACGCAAGTGGTGGTAATGGTGCTTGAGGGATTGAGGATGATTCATATAAAGATTCTTGTGGTTTATTATACATCCCAGACTCATTGATTAGAACATGTCTTGAGATAAAGATGCATCACATATTTAGATCAACCAAGACAAAATATTCAGCTTTATTTTGAAAATCATTAATTAATTGAGGGATCTGAACAAAGCAAAACACTCAACTCTGCATATGATTGTGATCTATGGATTCACTAAAAGTTTCTTTATCCATCAATTTGACTATCAAGTGTAATTATAATGTTAAAAGTAGTGAAATTTCTGTTAAAAAAGGAGTGTGGAAATATCCGTAACATAATGATTAAATGGACACTACTATGAAACATTATGGTGAGGCTCATTCCAACAAAGTGGCATGCCCATGTTCGGCCATTGCATTCCTACGCATATAGACCGAATAGTTTGGAATCCCTTATTGGATGCACAAGTTACACACACACACACGTGTGTGTGTATAATAGTAAGGTCTAAACTCATCACCATCATCACTTTGAGAGCATGAATATTTCTTCTAAAATAATTTGAAATAAAAGTAGAATTGTGTACTTGAAAATGGGAAATGGAGTAGATTTATGCTTGAGTAAGAAATCCAAGTATATTATTTGTGAAGTAAATGCCCCGTAATAATGAGAAATAGATGGAAAAGAACATGAGTAGATCCTCGAATATCAACATGAACTAGTGTTGGTATTGGAATTTGGTAGGTGGGGGGTTCTCCTAGAAGCTTGGTTCTGGTCCGTCTTGCGACTGATCAGATCACCACTTGGGTGGTTTTTTCTGAGTCGCCCGACAGCTCCTCGGGAAGACAGTATCTGGGTGTGATCGCCACCTACTTTCTCAAAAAGCAGGAAAAGTGAGTGTTGCTATTGATTGCATCGTTGGGGTAGATTGTAGTTCTCCTCTCTAAGCTACGGTCGGCCACACTTAAAGGTGAAAGATTGGTAGTCCTGCTTGGCAAAAAACTTCGAAAGGGGGGCTGCTAAAAAAAGAGAGGGGGGGAGTAGTGAAAATCTGTCGGCTACTTGTATCTAGCCGTCTGAACCCGCCGGGTGGTTTGGACTAGCCGTCTGATACCTAGGCTTTGGATTTTCTGGATTTTTGGACAACACCTAGGTATGGAGTTTGGGTTGATTTTTGCTAGAGCATCTTGGGCTCGAAAACAGTGATGGAGAGGGTTTTTGGAGAGTGTAATTTGGTAGGGTAAGTGGGGTTCCTTATCTCTCAACTAAAGCTCTCTCTCTCTCTCTCTCTCTCTCTCTCTCAAAGTATTCTAGTGGTGGGGGCTTTGATGTGTGAGTGCAAGTGAATATGTTTGTGGATTATGGATTGTGAATGATTGTTGATGTTTGTAAAAAGTTTTGGCCCCCCTATTTATAGTAACAATGATGCAAGGGTGTTACAACTGGATAATAGAATGAATTAGGTAATAGGGTGGATTCAGATAAGCTTTCCCCCAGATTTTTGTTCTGACAGGCAGGGGTTGGCTGGTCCATTTGAGCCGTCGGGGTCCAGGCGGCTGCTTTCAACTATCCGCCTATCATCATTTCTTACTTTATATCCTATCTCTGACAAGTGGTCGAATTAGGTGGTCAGGTGCAGTGAACCGGCAGAGAGGGGCGGCCAGTCTTGAGAATCCACCGCTATCATTAGCATTTAATGCTAATTTTATGTCCCATCATAGGAAAGCAGTTGAGGGGCGGTTGGTGGTAGTTAGCAGGTAGGGGGGGAGGGGGGGTGGTTTGGAGAAATTACTAGGTGTCTGGCCAGGCTTTCAAGGGTTTGGGCCAAGGGTTTCCGCCAGTTTGGTGAATGTAGCCGCCGTATATGGGGTGATTGGTTTGAAGTATCCGTCGGGAAAGTGGCCTTTTATCCTCTAAGTTTTAGTTTTGGCCTTTCCTTTTATTTTCCCTTCATATTTCCTTTGAAGTAGTTTTCTATATAATTCAAATGTGTTTAATCTTAAGTATTGCTTGAGATAACTTTTCGTTCTTTGGACAGTCAAAATTGGGGTATCTACAACTAGTTACAAAGTGGCACTTCTCTCCATTTGACAACTTTAACAAATATTTGAGGAAACATCCTCACTAGAAATCGCCTTAGAAAGAGTTTACAAAGACACGTTGGGCTACTTGACAAAGTAGGTGCTACTTAGGATTGTTGCAGTGGAGATTGACACAATAGTACTAGAGATAAGGTGATGTAAACCAACCTACTACACTCAGAAGTGAAAACTATAAGGGGATGTTGAAGACAAGTGTTCTAGCACCTCCCCTGTCTCCAGAGGACCACAAGTGTCTGGATGCTTTGATGCAATTCAGATTTATAACATGGGAATGTGCACAAATGATTCTAGGACAAGGAGAAAGGAGAGTATTTGATGTAAAAAATGGAAGAAAAAAAACCTTTCACAAACACAAATCTCCAAGATCCAACAAAGATTTATATGTCAGATTTTATCGGCTCTGATACTAGTATGTAATTTTGATTATTAGAACGGAGAATTGAAAAGAAGAGACGAGTAGAAGAGAGAGCGTAAAATTATATCAAAGTAATTTTGTTTCTCTCTCTGTTTTTCTGTCCACATAAAAAGCATATATTTAGTAAATATGCCAGACATAAATTATACATCATTTGTTTGTTTTTTCTCTTTCTTTTTCGAAGTACATGAAAATTCAGCTTTGATAAATTTCTCATGTTGTGTTCTTTTGTGCCCAGAAATAGCTGTACGACAGGCTAGCTGGGACCCCTCTAAAATAAGAGAAAAACTTCGCCGTGATATTGAAGCTCACGCAGCATCCATTCGTAGTGCAAAGTTATCTGAAATAGTCTCTGATTATGAGGTTTACTCCTGAACTTGTTTTTTGATTATTCTATATGATAATGGTGAGCTTAAGGTGTCTTCTTTCTTAGTATTCAGAATTGAATTTATATCTGACAATCTGATATAGTTTGGTGGAATGATTCCTTAGAAACAAAGGCTCATTTGTATCCAAAAGAACGAACAAAATATGTTGAACCAAAGGGGAAGGAAAGAAAGGCATACGAAGAACAAAAAAGGAGAAAAGTTAATTTTGATCAGTTAGCTTACAGTAGGGCTATAAAAATATAGTTGGATGGGGTAAACATCTGCTGCTTCTTTTTTTTGCGATGTTTGGCTACCAGCTTAACTCTTAATATCAATTGGACCTACTACATACATTTCAAAAGTGTTGGGCTATAGCAAGCATTGTGTGAATAGATGACTACCCTGTAGGGTGGGAACCTCACAAAAACAAAAATATAAAAATCAAAATTGACTGCATTGGAAGGAGCAAGGTGGCAACTTCAATATGAAATAAACAATTCAATAGCATTCAAGGTAGTAGGAATCAATTATCAAAAGCTGAAAATGTAGGAGAATGCAATGTAGAATGAAGGTGATGATTGGTGGTGAAGAGTGAAATCCTAAGAGAAAACTGAAGTCTTTTAAAAAGGATACCCCTTGTATTAATGATAGATAATCATCTTAAAAAAGGTGCACATGTATCCTCTGGATTAAGGCCAGACATCAATACATCATCGATAAGATAGCAGAAATTATAAAAAATAAAATAAAATAAAAGATGAAGAAAAATGTCTACCAAATCCAATAACTGAATATATTTAATTTAAACCCATTCTAGGAAACCGTAACCACCTACAAAAACAGAAAAACCAAAACCAAACAAACCATGATGAGATTATCAGTCCTTTCTTCTAAAAGAAAGCTAAATAATATAAAAGTAAAAGTACAATTATATACATACTATGGGTGAAATAAAACCTAATTTTGCTGATAATTAAGAGGAATATTACAAGAAAAATAATGGATCGTTTTTGCAGTCTGCAAACTCACACACGGTGTCGTGACTGTTGTTTAGAGAGAGTGATGGACATGGCTGGGTTGATGGAAGCGGGAGATCTGTGGAAGGGAAGGCACCACATAATTTTTCTTCTGTCACATTAGAATATAATAAACCCCTAATCTTCGTAGCCTCAACAGACATCTGACAGAGATTGATATAATCATGAAATTCTGAAGGTGTGGTGTGAGAATGCCATTCTTAGACTCTTAGTGCATGACGTTCTGAAGACAGAACATTTTTTATTTGAAGAGTGAGTTTTGACAAGAAAACAAGGTTTTGAGAGACAGGAAGAAAAACAGCATTGCAGTGGTTGAGTTCCCTGGGGGGTTGCCATGATGGGTTATCAGACTACACTGTTCCCTTGCTCATGTGAGCAATACATGATATAAGAGGACTAAAATATTTCTTAGCAGCTTTATAGGGAAAAGTAAGGATGTGTTAATTGTAGTGCATTGCTTACCACTTTAAGAAAGAAAACTGTGTTCTTTTTAGTTCATGATTTTAAATTCTTGCAACAAGACGTAGTTTACTCTAATTTTTAGATGATATTGTATTACTTTCCCTGTTTAGTATGAAAAGCTTTTATCAGATTTTCTGTGTTTCTTTGGACCGAACAGAAACAACTTACTGAAGCACTTGGGGAACCAGTCGAGTCAATATTCGATTCCGCAGGGAATGATATCTGGGCGTCAATTAGAAGGCTTTATAAACGTGAAACAGAGAGTGCTGTATCAGGATTTTCAACTGCCATTTCAGGTTTTGAATTGGATCAAGAAACTTCTAACAAAATGATTAACAGTCTAATTGATTTTGCAAGAAGTGTGGTGGAGAAAAAGGCAAGAGATGAATCTGGGAAAGTTCTGATGCATATGAAGATAGGTAGTTTCATCTACTTTAATTTATCTTTATTCATGTTTGTTGCTTCACCTTGTGCTGGTTGTCACCTTAGGATAATTTGCAGGTTTTCAACAGTTTTCAGCCATGAGAATGATTCAATGCCAAGAGTCTGGACGGGAAGCGAAAATATTCGGGCAATTACAAAAGATGCCCGTGCCGCGGTATTCTATATTTCTACCGTTCTATTGTACTATATATAAACTTTTATTATTATAAACCTTTTTTTTATTATTACATTTTGAAATGTGCAGGCCCTGAAAGTATTATCTGCATTGGCTGCCATACGTTTAGATGGGAAACCAGATAAAATTGAGCATGTTCTCTCTTCTTCCCTTATGGAAGGTCCAGCTGCACAAGAAAGGGTCATGAAAGCTTCCACTGATCCGCTTGCTTCAAGCACTTGGGAAGAGGTACTTTCACTGGCCATGACCTTCCATTGTGTGAAAAAAATACAGTAGATTGCACTTTATTGATGTGGGTGTGGATCAGGTTTCTCCAAGGAATACATTGATTACACCAGTGCAGTGCAAGTCTTTGTGGAGACAATTTGAACAGGAAACTAACTATACAGTTAGACAAGCTATTTCTGCACAGGTATGCATTGATTTCTTTCATCCATCTCCTCTACAATTTCTCATGTTCACTGTCTTCTCTGTGTATATCACTTGGCAAGCCCATGTATCCTTGAATTTGATTTTTGTGATGAGAAAATAAAAGCATCTGGAAATATGCCAAATTTGCAATTATCTCTTGTTGCTTTGATAAGGATGAGAAGCATTAGGACATAAGGCAGTGGTTGACTATTAGTTTGATTGTTCATTCTTCTCTATCATGTACAATGTAATGTCACAAGATTTTACATTTATTCTTTCCTTTACTTTGCATTTTCTTGAGGTGCCAATAACAAGTATTTGGTTTTGTCACTCCTTTTTATCCTAACACGATCTATCTTGCATGTTCATTATTGGTTAAATTCAGTTCCAATTTATTTAAATGGATGTTGAAGTACTAGGCTTCCTTCAGTGATTTGAACCTTTTCAACATGTTCAGGAAGCTCAAAGACGTAACCGCCCTCCAGCATGGGTTTTTTTGGCAATGGCTATCCTAGGATACAACGAATTCAAGCTTATTTTAAGGTTAGGGTTGCACAACCCTCCCTCCCCTATTCCACCCCTCTTCTCAAGTTTGCTCCGTGTTAAGATCTTTTGCTATTTAAACAATTGACTGTTGCTCCTTTGTTTTCTGTCAAACAGGAATCCGTTTTACCCCATGGTATGTTTGGTTGTATTTTTATTGTGCAGAGCTTTATGGGTTCAGCTAGATATTGCACAGGAATTCAGAAATGGCCCTGTGAGTATTATTTCTTTGATAGTTTCAAGTACTAAAATGCAAATCCAATGGGTCAACTGTTTTGTTTGCTTTGGGCTTGCGACCATAAGCGATGGGTCAACACACCCAAGTCCAAGCCACTCCATAAGGCAATTTTGTTTTACTTAACTCTGCCCCTAATCTAGATGCAATCAAGTTTCAACCTATCAACGGAAATGTGGTAGGATTAATTACTAAATATCGTAATGTATTTCATTCATTCATATTATCACAACTTATCAAAATTGACCAAGAATTCATATTAGTTATTTTCTTATGGTTGGTCCATATGGATTATCATAGAATTGAATGTCTACTCAAGACTATTTCATATCGAAAATACCAATGTCATAATATGCTGTTGCTGTGTCTAACACAATGCCACCATTTCTGAGTGTTTTCATATTATATTTATTAGAAGGACCAATTCCATGTTGCTTGCTTATGTTGCAAATAACTTTTTGATTTCTGAACCATGTGACGATGCAAATGCTAAAATTCTGAACTGTTATTTTCTACATACATCTGTTACATTTGAATAATATACTCATTACTAATTTATTTTCAAATATTTCGTCTTGGGGATAGTATGGTGATATATGCTAACAGTATGTTGATATTCACATCGCATTTAAATATTTTGGAGGAGTATTGGTGATAATGCTCCTTTATTTACCATTCTCGCACTTGATGACCTTTCTTGTTGTTTTAAAGGCACACTAACACAACCCATTCATCATAGTTCTCACCCTCAGAAACAATACAAATATCTTACATAGAAAAAGAGGCTTTCTGTGGGATTGCTGGGTTCATTGTCGAATAATCAATTAACTGAATACCTTGAAAAAAAGAGACAGGTTCCTTTGTGTGTGTGTGTTACCATCTTCAGCCATACACCTCCCCAATGCATAATTTCTCAAAAGCTTCATACACTCATTTTATCTGCATGTCTTACATGCCACATCTTCATATGTGCCCTACTACCCTTGAAAGCATAGTAACTTGGTATTACGTGCAGATATCAGGAATCCTATCAGTGTCATCAAGGTTCCTCCCTACTGTTATGAACATTCTGAAGAGGCTTGCGAATGAGGGTCAAACACACGGGATGCCTACTGGTCCCCAGCCTTCTCGGAGGTCTAGCAGTTTCAGGAGCCAATCGCTGGAACCGGAGGCTATCACAAACTCTGTGCCTGACGCTTCATCCTCAACGCATGTCCTTTCCTCCGAGAGTGGAACTGAGGACTTAAGTTAATTATTGGAAGGCTGAATCTGGACACACTGATCTTACCCACTCTGATACAGCTAATACGTCTAAGAGGTACCTCAGCATTAGTCTTTGAAGGCCCCTGCAGTACATTCTTTAACATTTTCTTTTATCCGTTAATTATGACAGATAACAAGCTGAAGCCACATAAGATTTCCATCTAGGGTGTACAGTTTTTCCTTGGTTAATGACTCTGTTTGAATGAGATCAACTTTGGTTCTTCATTTCCTTTTGTAGTATAGCCAATTTATTCCCACACAAATGCACAAATGAAAATATATAACTGGGGACGCAATTTTTTCGTTTGTTGAGTCAGGCGGGTTCAAGCGGACATGACATCAGATCACATTGGTATTTCCACCTTGAATTTGCAATTGTATCCGTTTGGGTGCTCATTTGCTCGGTCCTTTCTGTAGCAATAGGTTATAGGCGATAGAAGAGTACATATTTGATTAGGAAACATATAAAAAAAATATGCATTCTAGTATATACTTCACTTTTGTGAAGATATGCTTTCTATAGACAAGTATTGTACCTCCAAAAAAAAAAACTCAAAATGTAGTAGGACTGTAACAGTGCTAGCAGGAATAACTCTGAACATTTTCCTATCCATTTACATACCCACTGTTTCAGATAGGATGACACTGCTAGTCCAAGAACCACTGCATATGATAGGGGGTTTACCTTTCTCCAACCAGTTTTAGCCACCTTTCACCATGGATCAATCTGTGTTTAGCTTGATGGGATTTCTCATTCAATCGCTTCGCACCGTCACCCCTCATTGCCTTTATCGATGTTAGAGAAATCTCGTTCGAAGCAATGCGATACCAGTCCACCTCTCACTTGACTCTCTTGTCTAAATTTTTTGTACTGGATATAAATAACTACTCTTATAACATTCCATAGCCAATTGAAATTTGAAGCCTGCCCTTGTTAGCCGTAAAGTTGGAGTCGAACCCCTGCTTCATTATTGTCTAAGGTAGTGTTTAAGAGCACATGTTTGATTCTCAAGAATCATGTCATTTTTCGCTTAAAAACTTGATTCATAGGAAGCATATAGTTTATATTATTTGAAAAACAGTTTTGAAATGACATTTATAACTCATGATCTCTCTTATGGGGGGTGGGGGCGATTAGGTGTGGCGGATGGCGGGTGCGGCTGTGACATGGGCCGTCTGATCACGGGTCCATCGCATTCGACGGTCCGATGTGAATCGTTCATCACCGTCGGATGCGATGGACCCGTGATCGACGGCCGCACCCGCCGTCCGCCGCACCTAATCGGTTCCCCTCTCTTATGTATCTACATTATAATATTTTACATATCTTAATATACAAACATTAAATATACTTATATACACACTATTTATATTTGATATATATAAACTTAAAATAAGATATATTGTATCTCGTGCTTGCCATGTATTATCATTAAATATACTTAAATACACACACTATTTATATTTGATATCTATAAACATACAATAAGATATTGCACTTAACCTATATATATCTCGTGCTTACCATATATTATCGTGCCATGCCTTATTGTGTAGTTCTCACTAACGTACCGTTCGGCCATTTCCGAACGGCCTAACATGGCATGGGGTTTGCTCAATACGACCCATATTGTGTTGTACGATGCTGGTTTCTTATTGTGTCCCGTACTGTGCTGGCCTGACCTGTTTTACATCCCTAATTACATCATGAAAATTATATCTAGAATAAAACTTGTTATAAAATGTTTGAAAAAATGTTGCATTCAGTCTCATTTGCAACCTGCACATGTTTTGATTACTGTACATTGATGACTATTGAAATATATTCTTTAATAAAAAATAAAATATATCGAATGAATTGAATGCATATATTTTTTTCATTTTTCACGTATAACAAATATTTTGATAATGAAATATATACAGAGTTAAGCAATTTCACATGCGGTCACATGACGATTGCAAACAGGGATGTGAAATAGACCGTGTATTAGGGCTATAATGTTTGGCTTGCTCAATATCTTGCATCTCCAAGTCCAACATTTTTAGTTTTTTACATGATGCCGTATCAACAAATTTCTCTGAACTATTCTAAACATTCAAAAAAGTATTCCAATTAGATATCTCTTGTATTTGTCGGTTGAAACATGCTTCTGAATTCTGATTGTTTTAGACATTCAGACTATCCATTTAGTTTGAATGATATATTACATTCTTCATAATTTAAAAAGCTAATCGTCATTGCATTCTTGTCAATATAAAATTTTTGTATGTATGTTTTTCATAATAACATAATACATTTAGAAAATAGTTTAATTATTTTTATATTTTTTTCATATTTATCATGTATGATTTATAAATATACATGTCCCGTTCTAAATGGAATATGATGTAAATGTCTATCATTTTATGTTCAACTAGTTTTTTTTATTTATTTATTAATTTAACATGAATAAGAATTTAAGTAGAAATGGTGGGGAACTTATGAAACTCTTTATAATGCAACTTTAGCCTTTTCTATATGAAAACAAAAACAATAATGTAGCTACGATTCAGTTTGTCATTTCGAAATTTAATCAACCAGTATATATATTGTAGCATTGAATAATAAGTGAATTATTAATAGCTAGAGAGTATATATTCATTGGTGGAAAGTGTTTACAGCTGTCTAGGTGCATGAAAATTCACCCTAATATGATACTGTCACATAAACAGGATCCAAAAACATCCCACTAATCTCCCAGCGAAAAGATTGTTTTTTTTTTAATATACATAGCCAAGGTTGAAAAATTGTAAAGAGGGACTGGAAAAATTATAAAATTTTACTGACTTAATCATCAAAGGGACTACTCTCTTTCCAGTTGCGCGTGAAAATCAAAACCAGAGTTAGTGTATTGTATATATCAGTTGCTTCCTTTCACACAAATTCCTATCTCCATGAAAAAAATGTTCTGATCACAGATGATCATATGGTAAGTGAGAGCCAATTCTTTTGAGGTTAGTATTACTTCCTACAAAGATAACCCACTTATATGCTTCATTGTGAATAACATTATCAAGGTATATCTATTCCATCAATAAGTACAAACCAGATAGTACTGGAGATGGTAACATGAGGTTACAATGTGGACTCCCTTGTCATCTTTCTGTGATCTATATATAGCCCCACTAACTGTGAATCTGCAATACAGACCACACCCTGAAATCTTAGAAGAATAATTGATAGAACAAATGGCCTATGATGGTCCAAATGTGACACACTGATGGATCTCCTTTTAAAGGTCAAGAGATGGTTTTTACTTCACCAAAAAAGAAAGAAAGAGAGAGATGGTTTTTATGCTTATCATCGGTGTTCATGGTGGATCGAGTGGTCCCTCAGAGGGACAGTGATCTCAAAAACACAGTTTTAGGGTTTGGACACCTCCCGATTCGAATTTCAATGGCTATAGTTCAAAGGATTTTAAAAGGAGTGGAGCAAACTCTTGGATGTTCAATTAGACCTCATACATGCACATTGAGGACCCCATGATGTAAATTAGAGAGTGGTACATGTACTGTAAATCACAATTAATTGAAGTCTTTACAATGAGGGAATTAGTGACAATGAGTTGATGTTCCTCTTATGAACAACATGCATGATTCAAGGAAAGAAACAATTCATCAGTTGTGTCCAGTAAATTCCATTTCTCATTTTATATTTTAGTTCATGGATTTATGCAGTAGAAACGGAACCAAAATTTAAATACCAACAACCAATACCAAGTCAAACTTATTTGACAGGATTTCTGCATTGTTTGGACTGACTGTTAGAAGATCATAATATTCATCATGAACAGAAATGATGGTTGAAAAATGAGATCTCTACTAATGTTTATACTCAACATAAACTGATTTTCATTGGAGAACATGGCTAGATGCATCTAGAACTAGCTAGGACCACCCAATGTGACACTTTCAAGGAAAAAGTGCAATTGAAAGTGCCAATTCACTAATATAAAGCTTGGATTTGGCTCAGCTAATAATAGACCCCAAAACATATCCTCCAGTGGATTGTGCTTTTCCTTTTTTGTGGTATATATGGTAGGCATGGCTATGCCTCTTCCAGTTCCCAACAGCTCTTCTGTTCAAAAGATATATGTCATCTTTGTTGTTCCAAAGATCCTCCACTCTCTCACACTTGACAAGCCTTATCTGGGCGGCAGCCCTAACTAGATATCCACTCTGAATAAATAAAGATGGTCTGGGCCACATGAAGAGGAATCACATGTTGTTAGCAACAGTATTAAAATTAACAGGAAGTGTACTGATTTGATTAATCTATTCTGTCGAATGGTGAAGACCGAGGCTAGAGTCACTTCCGTTCTCCAATATCTAAAGGAATATTATTTTCTCCTTTGTGTGGACAATTAACCACCATAAAAACTTCTAGTTGTGAATGTTGGTGTGGATTCATACACCAGATGGAGTGAATCTGGCTCCATTTATTTTTTCTTCTAAAAATGATAGCAGTTCAGGGAATCAAGAATGATCCAGAAATAATTCCCATATGAGGATATTCACTCCAAAATTGAATATGAATGAAATGAATACTATCACACAAAGTAATTGTGGTGTTAATTTTGGTTTGATCAATTAGAGAGAAAGCGATCTACAGTTGATGGAAACTCTGATCGAATGCACTGGAGCTAGGTACATGCTAAAAAAGGACATAACTTTCCAACAGTTAATTCATTAGATATTCAAGATTTTTCTTAACCTCTTTTGATATCTAATTATAGTTGTTTTATCTCTCTGTTTTAGTCATTTTCATTTTGATTTATGTTGGATACCCTTCATTTTTAAACCTGACATTGACTACATTAACACTGATAAAAACTGATAATGCGTGTACTGCAACCAATTTAATTACTTGTAAATGTAGCACACGTGCATTCATGCATGACCATGATGAGCACATGCACAATGGTTAGGGCTCCACCTTCTTTTAAAATTCCATAGAAGCACAACAAGAATTCACTGGTCATTTCATTTCATTTACCACAGCAAAAAATAAAATAAAAAAAATCCAGGGGACCTCCATCTTTCCTAACATGCAATGCGGATTAAAAAAAAAACAGTGTAATGCCCACCCCTTTCCATCAAACAGTTGCCTCCATCTTCAACAAAAAAGAAGGTCCTACTTTGCACCTTTGCATGCTCAATGATAGACAGTGACTCCCTCCCAAACTCTCACAAAGTGGACCGAACATGTGTAAATATTTTTTTTTAATATGTTCACTATTTTAAAACGCGTCTTAGTGTGTAAGAGTTGTGTTTACATATAAACACAAACTATCATCCTCTATCAGACGATGTGATACAAAACTTATGGTGTAGAACCTATCTAACCTTCATTCCTGGCCCTCACCTCCACTCATACCTCCATTCATAGGTCTCATGGGACTCTTGAACCTCTTGACTATCTTAGTCCACCACCACTACCACAACAGGCCAGACATTACAACATGCTTAACAAAAACAAAAAATTGATATCGAATCACCAATCAAAGCATACCGACAACACTGAAAGACCGATCGAATCTCGCCTGCCCTCTTCGATGGAGGAAATTAATGGAGGGATCACTAAAATTGTCGACCATGTTTTTGGGTCAACAGTTTATTTCAGAACCACATGTTTTCCAGGCACATAATTGAGCTTCAAAGTCAATGGAGATATGAAATTGTTTTGCCTATCCATTTCCGTAAAGCAAGCCCCAACCATAACCACATCAAATGCAGAGGTTGCACATGAAACTCAATCAGAAAAAAAATGAGTTTCTTAATCTGGTAATGCAATTATGCAATCTCACTGTTTGGTGTTGGATCAAACTGTGCGTTTGGCATCTCCACCTAGGAAAAAGTTGCCTTTAATTTGATAATGTCATTTTTTTAAAATTATTTAATGGTGTACAACAAAAAGGCATGTACTTTATCAAATGAAGTATATATTTCAATTGATCCACTTATACAAAAAAAGTAAAAATTTATATAATTTGTTTACCAAGGTACATATCTAGATACATGTGACATTGCATGTGGACTATAAATAAAATTTTATGTCATCATCTTTTGAAATTTGTATTATAAGAAATGATAGAAAAAAAATATTAGAACAATTATTCCTAAAATTCTTATTGTAGTCTCCCAACGCTTTTTAATTTTTTTCTTAAAGGTATATACTTGTCTAATAAAATATGTATCTTTATTAAAAATAAAATACATACTGCATAATTGAAAGCTTATGTTTTTAATTTTTGTTTACTAAACTAGAAGAGAGATACAAATGAGATTGCTCAAATGACTGCGTTCATATTTAGGGAAGGTTATATCTCTTTTGTTGAACTTTTAAAAGCTTTTGCCACCTTTAAGGAATCATTGTCCATCTTGGTGTAAAAAGTAGTATTGCTTTAGTCCACGGAAGGTCAACCCTAAGAAACACTCGTCAATCTTCTTGAGCTTAGAAGAGCCTTTTCAACCACTCCCCCACCTCCCCCATATATAACCTTGCCTACTCAAATTTATGCAATAAGGCTTCATTTCACACTTGGTTGAATGTAGTTGGCCACTCTAAAAAATTTCGGGTAATTAGCACTTTTAACCCCGAAAAAATGAATATTTGCAAAAATAGCCCCACCCCTCAAATATTAGCAAAAACTAGTCCCGGAGAGAGATTATATTGGAGGCGAAATATACATAATCCGTCTCCCGTGTTAATTTTTTTCAAAAAAAGAGAGCTGGGGTATAAAATTACACATAAGACGGCATGTATACATGCCGTCTAAAGGAGACGGCATATATACATGCCGTCTTCACACATTATCATAGGTTAATCTATGCTTGAATTTTGTTTTTTATGCTTGAATTTTGTTTTTCTTTGTTGTAGAACTCAGGAGACAAAATAGGAGTGGCAGCAAAGAAACGAACACTGGCGAAGCACAAATTCTCATGGACAAAGTCCAAGGAGACATTGAACAGTGATGGGCCTCTATTATGGAAGAGCTAGAAAGGAATTCTATGCACTACATTGAGGACCACTAAACACCTTGAATGTCATTGCTATGGATGATGTTCAGAGCCTTGGAACAATTATGGATGAACTTGATTGTAATAAAATATCATTGTTTTTATATATTATGAGAGAGGATCCTTTATAATGTCATTTTTACTAGAACCATGCCTGTCGGGTAAATGTGTGGAGACGGCATGTATATATGCCGTCTCCTTTAGACGGCATGTATACATGCCGTCTTATGTGTAATTTTACACCCCGGTTTTTTTTTTTTTGAAAAAAATTAACACGGGTGACAGATTATATATATTCCGTCTCCAGTATAATCTCTCTCCGAGGTTAGTTTTTGCTAATATTCGAGGGGTAGGGCTAGTTTTGCGAATATTCATTTTTTCGGGGTTAAAAGTGCTAATTACCCAAAAATTTCTAATTTTTTTTTTAAAGAGAATGGTTGACAGGAGAGGTGTTAGGCATGATTTGATGCATCAGCTTTTTTCCAAGGACAAAAATAAAAAAATAAAAAAACTGCAAGGATATTTATTTTTAATGTGCGCGCCTAAATTTTTGTTGGTGATTAGAAAGAATGGAGAGAGGAAAAGAGAGAGGTAGGGGATTTTATTGATGTGTGTTGATGACATTTTGTTGGTTTGGAATGGTTTGGAGATGATTAATGTTATCCGCAACAGTGGTTGTTATCTAATTTTGACATGGACAGCGAAGGCAAATTTTGTTTTTGAAATTAAGACCTCTTACCCTCGTATGAGGTGTGACATTGAGTTATTTACTCCTGATAGTTATACTAAGATAGATAACAATTCAGGTTGAATAAATAATTTTTTGTTTGGTTATCTTTTCTGTTATTCTCATTGAGAAATGTAAAAATGTTTTTTTTGTTGTTTGGTTTATCTTGGATAAAGTGATGATAAATGGTTGATAAATTATGAATAAGAATTTATGACTTTTCAAATGACAACTATACCCCCTGGAATAGTGTGAGAGATGTATGATTGATTTGATAGATGTGACAGTTTTTGGAATCTGTGTGAGACTGTTAGGTGAGATAATTTTTTATAAAATGACAAAGAAGGGTATTTTTATCCATTAGCATAGATAAGTCCTGATAAACAATTCCAACATTTCCTTAGAATAATTATCAGATTTTATTCTAGCTCATCCAGACATAACCATCGGGGTTTATTCTATCAAAACAAACAATTTTTTTGAGTTATTCTCGAATATTCTTCCTTATTCTTACCTCATGTTCCACGCCATAGGGGTTAGTGAATGCTCCAAGATATTCCTAAGCTCGACTCAGGGCACTTAAATTAATAGGATTCTTGAGCGTTTTAATATGCAACATGCAAGCCCATTGACACTTCAATCCAGTAATGCTCACTCTTTTATGCCAATCTTCTCCCAAAGGTCTGAAAAAGGAAAGAGGCATATGAAGTGCATTCCCTATGTCATTGTTTTGTTCGAAAATAGGGGTTGAAATAACTAGGAATTAGCATGAATAGGAAAAAATGAGTGTTTGGGTGAGGGGAATAAAATGGTATTTGGATGATGGATTGAGAATAAATGGGTATATCAATTCTATGTGTTCCTTGGAATTAGTCTATTCCAACCATTGTAATAAGTGGGTCCCACACTTTTTTTTCATTTGTTTGTCCACTAAAAAAGTCAATTTAAAATTATAACCACTTATCCAACAACTTATCCAAATTCAATCAAACAACAGTAACCCATTATTACATTTCCCAATAACTCATTATTATGTTTCCCTATATATAAATAACCGAAATACAATCAAACAGAAAATTATTTATTCTATATTCATACTGGTATAATTATCTATCTCATAATAACCTAATTCTCTGTCCAAACAAAGGCTATGCAAACACGATTGGATGTCTAATGTGTGCAACAATGTACACTCGTACTCGATCAAAGTAGAACTATAGACTAGCACTCTTCTATTAGGGAGCAGGCTTTTTTGCCTGTGGCTACAATCATATAAATGAATGAAAATCCACGTCAGGATACTGGATACGTATTTCTAGTTGGAGGAGGGACCATCTCTTTGAGTAGCAAGAAATGACATTGTGTGGCATCTTAATCTTCAAATGATTGGAGACGATTATTACCACTCAAAAGTGGCTGTCCTCTAATTTTGACATGAAGAACATGAGGAAGGATAATTTTATTTTTGGAATCAAGATCACTCAGTGAACGCTCCAAGAGATTCATAAATTTATCTTAGGAGACTTACATTAATAGGATTCTTAAATGTTCATATGCGAAACTGCAAGCCCATTAACAGTTCAATCAAGTAAGGGTCACTCTTTAAATCTCAATTTTTGCCCAAAATTCGAATTAGAAAAGAGCAGATGAAGCACATTCCTTAAGTCAATGCTATTGGATGTCTAACATATGCAATAATTAATGTGCACTCGACTTAACATTTGTTTCACATTGGTATTAGTTAATTGATATCTGGGCAATATTGGAACTGCTCATTAACAAATTGTAAAGCAAATTCTTTGATATTTGCATGTAATTGTAGACTACGCACTCTGATATCAAGGAGGCTCTATGTATACAGTGATATAGATGAACAAATTCATGTTAGGATACGTGTTTCTAATTGGAGGAGGGATCATCTCTTCAAGTTGCAAGAAATAACATTGTATGGAATTGTTCACGATGGAGTCAGAAATCCTGTCACTTCGCTCGGTGACAATCTAACAACATTAGCATATGCAGGTGATCTTAAGTATCATGGGATTACGAAACACATCGATATTCACTATCATTATGCTCGAGAAATTGTTGCATATAAAGGGTAAAGCTAAGATATATATCAACAACTAATATTATTGATGATCTTCTCACTAAGCCAATAGCACGAATTGTTATTCAGGCACATGTGAGGAGTTTGGGACTTCACAAATCGTTGCAACACATTTAACTGTCTGTCCAAACGGCATATATGGTAAACCTGAACTACAAATCACAATTATCAATCCTGATTTGTCAGTCATGCATCCCACCATATGGAATAAAAAAGCATCATCAATAATAGAGGGCTGCTTGGTGGGTGAAAATCTAAACTGCATTTTTCACAAGAAACATCTGATCCCACTCTACAAAAGGGGAGGAAGCATTGAAATCCGAAAAGCCACCAATAAAATTGCATTAATAAAATCAACATGACATTCTTAATTAGCATGCTTTTCATTTCTCATCACAATATGTGGACATCCACTGAACACGCACACAATAGTCTCGGCCTTCCTAATAAATCCTATAGTGACTGAGTTCAACACATTTTATATATATGGAAATAACTAAAGCAAAAGCAAAGTTTTGTTCTAGATGGTCGACTAGCTAGTTGGGATATTTGAAGACATAACTTCATCTCTCTCAATCTGTCTCTCTGTCAATTGGACTTCTATTTGTAACTTTTTGATGTATATATATTCATTAAAATTCAATCAATGTGTTTCTTGCTAATATTCTTCTATGTTGTTTTAGGTGGGACATAATATAATATCTTGGCAAGTTTTGTCAAAAGTTATAAAGAGCTTTGAAGATAAAAGAGAATCTTGAGTCGGGGACCATTCCCTTTATGTAAAGTCCATTATTGATCCTAAGAAGTCATCGCCTCAATCGGCGTAGTTAGAGAGCTAAAGCTTCATTATAATCATAACCATATAATTAATTCAACCTTTAACATTTGACAATTTGGATTACAGCATTAGTTATATATATAAGCACACAAAATTCTTCTCATAGGGATAAAGAAGAGATCGATAGATGAAGAATTTGGATGCAAATGAAAGTTAAGCAGCATAGGAAGGAAGATTGATTATATATACAATCCTTGCCTTAGGTTGCAAGACTGACAATGTAGTTCTTCTAGAAAAGGAAGTCCATCAAAGCCATTCAACTTTTTGAGAAAGTGTGGACAAAGTTAGACTCTGCATGAAAATAGAATGCCATTTTTTGCTGTTATTTCAACCTCCCTGGAAGACAATAATCCTTGAAAGCTCAACTGAATATACCCACTGTTCAGCTTCTTTAGGAAAGAGCATGGGAGAGGCACAGAAGTCATTTCTTGTAGGTGTCTTCACTCTTCAAAAGAATCAAATCAACTTTTCTCATGTTTGAAATTTATGATAAAGCTGATTACAAGTTGGTGTTATTTTATGATAGAAAGTGAATATGGATTTTGTTAGGTGATATGAAGATATCAGAAGCTGGTGCAAAGCATGAAATATGTCACGGGCAATGGAATATGGTGGTTCACTCTGCTCTGTCGTTTCAATGAGACTGTTACAAACATGTAATCCAATAAAATCCATTGTGGACTTGTGCGAGGGATTTTTTTTTTTAAACTTAAGGTCAGTTTGATAATCATGATTGAAGAGGATAATTTGCCTTTCAAAAGAATTCAATTACGATATATGGAAGGAAAATTATGTCTGAATTGTACAATAATGAACACGGTAAAAAGAACTTTGAATGCAATTTTTGTGGATGCGTGAGGAGGAAAATGAGAATCAAAGTTTTTTTTTTTGAAAAACGTACTCACACCACCAACCATTTTCATTATGAAAAGATCAATGCAAGTCTAAAGGGGGATAAGAGGACTAGAGAAAATAAAAAACATAAGAAAGGCCAATACACCATACACCAAACGGCCGTCCGGGTGGCATGAGTGGCCCGGGGTAGATAAGGTGTCTACCCTCTGATCACTCGAGTGATACCCGAAGGTGCATTGCCTATTCTATTATCTCGACCGTGTCTTCACGGAGGCGCACTCCCTGCACTCCCACTAGCTCCCCAAGCCCAGTCACGGATTAAGGCCAACGCTTCTGCCTTCATGTTCTTGCTGTAGACTCGCGCACCTCTGGATACAGCCGCGTTCCTGGTACACGAATGAAAATTACACTGACATTTAGTCATTCATGCTGTCATTTTTATAAATTGTACACAGTTAAATATATATTTATCTAATGAAATACATGCTAAAGGACATAACTTGATTCAACGTTTGGTGATGTGACGTTTGATTGTAGAAGTGTTCAAGTGTAACTTTGTTTTGTTGGGAAATTGAAAAATGTTTGGTGTACAATATAACATAAGCTTTTTTTATTATTATTATAGAGCTTGATTTCCATGCGATGAGTATTGTTAGTTCTCCTCATAGTCGAATGGGGGTCTTTTGTCTTTTGTGTACTGACACTTTTGTTCTTAATGAGATGTTAAAATAAAAGGGCATCTCATATATTTTCTTAGGTTCTATGGTTTTTATTTTTTCTATGGCCATAATAAAAACCTCTCAGTTAAATAATGGATTGATTTCTATTATGCTCCATGGACATAAACAAGATTTGTCAAACCACATTAATTCTTTGTATCTGTTTGATTATTCTCTAGGTCGATTGGTTCCCAAGATCCTCAAATCCTAACACTTGTGTGCTAGTAAATCCAGGAGGGGAAGTCAAACTCAAGATCTACATAAAGCAAACTTATTCGTCTAGTAGAATTTGGATAGTCAAGCCAGCTTAACTTTATGAAAAAACTTGCAAATAAACATTTGTTTCCTAATTGCACTTTATTTTTTATTTGATAACTCAGTTTCAATAAAACACATTGTCAACTAAATCGATTACTTTCTTTAGGAATAGGTGGCGGTAGACATGTAAATAGCAAAGAAGGGTTTGCCAACTTTCACCAAGAAGAAAGAAAGAAGGGTTTATAAACAAACCCTAATGAGGTCAGACTTGACTGTAATGTGGGACATTTTATGTACTCATCATGAGCTCAGCTAAGGTGGGTCAGAAGAGATGCGGAACATGCACCAAATCATAAATCGTTTCAATTAGTCTCATATGGATTATTTGAAAACATGGCCTTTCATGGATGAAAACAAAAATAGTTTAATTTTAGGCTTTTATTGAATATTGAATCTTATCCATATATTCTCTGATGGCTGTTTGGTATTCATATATATGTCGGCCAATAGGATAAGAAGGCAAAAGGGGGAACAATAATGGAATTTAATTTACTGGATCATTTGTAGTTTGTTTTTTTTACCCTTTTTTTGTTTTGTTTTTATCTTACATTCATTGTTTCCACCTCTTGTTTTAAATAAGAAAAAAATAATATAATTACGCGTACCATTTTTTGCCCCAATTTCTAAAAATAACCCTAGCTTTTTTTAAAGGTATAGCTGACTTGAGTTAATTTTATGTGTAATAAAATTGTACTAACACGATGATTTTGCGATGAACACATTCTCACGCGTCTCGCATTCAATAATTTATATGAATGATTGATTGAATGCGAAACGCGTGAGAATGTGTTCATCACAAAATCATTGTGTCAGTACAATTTTTTTTTTTTGGTAAAAGTTTTTGGGGATGGCCCAAACAAGCTTAACTTTGAAGTTTTGATGTGATCTAGTGCATTAGTATTATTATGATCAGTGGTGGAGCCACCATAGGATCAGGGGGCATGTGCCCCCCCCCCCTCGGAAATTTTTAATTTATTTTCGTATCTTTTTAATTTGTTTCTAGGTCCTTTTAATTTTTTGTGGTAAGTTAATTTTAATTATGACCCATAGATCATAAGTTCCACCTATATTCGAAAATTCCCTAAACAACAACCACTCACAACTAAATAAAATAAAAATAAAATAAAATTAAAACAACTATCTATTATCCATCTGGATCATCCATGTGTATGGTGTGCACTCACCTCTTCTTTTAATTAACCCTCCCCCCTCCACATAACACAAAAGCCATTTTTAACTCTCATTTTTCATTTATCCCCAAACTTCATTTTATCCATATCCCACAAACAGTTATAGAGGCATGGGTTCCACTTCTCAGCCTCTTCACCTAGGTACCCATTTTGAAAAAAATAAATTTTTGAATATCTTTTTTTCCGTTTCTTTTTATATCTCAACTGTTCTTAATATCAATCTTCATCTCTAAATAATTTTTACTTTTTGTTCCATTAAATGTCTCACATTTGTTACTAATTTATTTAAAGTTTAAAATATTTGTATAAATATATAAAATAATCAAATCATTCAACATTTTCAGAATATGAAACTTCATCAAAGTCAAATTTAAAGGTATGTATTGCTTATTAGATTTATGTTTTAACATTTTTAATGAATTATCAATATGAAATATGACATATCGTTTTAAAATATGATAATTATTTTTTATAATTATTCAGTGATATTTTTTTTATGAATGTCTTTATTTCATTTTATATGTATTTTTAATCTATGCTATTGAAATAAAAAAAACATAATGATATAATTTTAAAAAATATTTATATAAGTCACATTAGGCCCCCTTTGTAAAAATCCTGGCTCCGCCACTAATTATGATTACACTTTTGTGTTAGTACAATTATTATTAAATGGTAATTGGAAATTAAAAAAAAAAAACTCATTCTGCATTCATAGAAGATAGGGAAAAGGTCCATTTAGAACTGTTAGATTATATGTGTTATCTCATTATGTGTGTAGTACATTACACGTGTAACTCCTATTCATTTATCTATATAAAGGGATTTAACCCTAAGTGGAATCCAAGGATTCCCATTATTCCATTCTCTCTTCGTAACATGGTATCAGAGCCACCACCTCACAAACCCTAATTTTTTTTTTTTGAATCCTTCATTGCCGTTGTCGTCATCATCGTCGTCGAGCCGCCTCTGCCGCGCCGCGCCGCCCAGACGTACCCTGCCGTTGCCGCGCCCCTGCTGCGTCGGGTTCTGCCGCGCGCGCCCGGGAACCTGCCCGAGCGCCTGCCCTGCCGCGCCCGGGAACCTGTCCCAACCGCCTGCCTGCCGCGCCCGGGAACCTGCCCGAGCGCCCCTGCCACGCGCGCCCTGTCCGCGAGCGCCCCTGCTGCTGAAGCGCCTGCCCTGCCGCGCTCGGGAACCTGCCCGAGCGCCTGCCCAGCCGCGCCCGGGAACCTGCCCGAGCGCCTGCCTGTGGCGCCCGGGAACCTGCCCCGAGCGCCTGCCTGCCGCGCCCGGGAACCTGCCCGAGCGCCCCTGCTGCGCGTGCCCTGTCCGCGAGCGCCCCTGCTGCTGAAGCGCCGCCCCTGCTGCTGAAGCGCCTACCCTGCTACGCTCGGTAACCTGCCCGAGAGCTTGCCCTGCCGCGCCCGGGAACCTGCCCGAGCGCCCCTGCCGCGCGCCGCCAAGCCTGCCCGCGCCCCGTCCAGCCCTCCCGCGCCCTGCCGGTGCCCCGTCCACAACCTGCCAGCGCGTGTAGGATTTGGGATGGCTCCCAAAAATCTGTCCCAGACACATCCCGGATCTCCTAGAAATCTGTCCCGGACACATCCCGGATCTCCCGGGAATCAGTCCCGGACAGCATCCCGGATCCCCCGGGAATCTGTCCTGGACAGCATCCCCCGGGAATTTGTCCAGGATCCCCCGGGAATTCATCCCGAGACCCGACCCGGAACCAGCTCCAGAAACCCGAGACCCGACCCGGTATCAGCTCCGGACCCAGTTCCGGGATCCGACCCGGAAGCCCGAGACCCGACCTGGTACCAGCTCCGGACCCAGTTCCGGGACCCGACCCGGAAACCCGGCCCGGCCCAACCCGGCCCGATCACCCGATCTGGCCCGATCCGGATTTCACCTCTGGTCATCTCCGATCGCCCTGCGGCTTCCCCGGCCGCCCTCCGGCCGCCCTTTGCCGCCTCCCGGCCTCGGGACTTCGAATCACTAAACCGGTCATAACTTCCTCTCTGGCAGTCCGATTAAGGTGTTCGAGGGGTCCATTTTGATGAATTTTTCATCTCCGACATCATCATCTCGTCTTTAGCAAAAAAAAAAAAGGCAACTATTCTATGGTGTCTCTTCAGTCATCTTCGTCCTTCATCTATGAGGGAATCTTGGGGGCCGCTCCTGTTGTGGATCTCCATATACGAAGACCTACTAAGAAGCGTCATAGACCGAGAAGACATGGACATCGTCTTCCTCCTATTGACGCTGCGACTGCTACCCCACTTGCCTCCATTCAGCCACAATTGGGTCAGCCTGATCAGATCAGTCATTGCCTCGACCACCTGATTCTGCAGCAGCCTATTCCTGGTTCTTCTACTCCCTTTGCATTGTCTTCTACTATAGGTACTCCTGTTTATTGGATCTTTGATTCAGGTGCCTCACATCACATGACACCTGATAGTTCTGTCCTCACTGCATGCTCACTGCACCCTCTCACCTACCATCGATTCATACTGCTAATGGCTCTCCTTTGGTCATCACGCAGTGTGGATCGATTACCACCACCTCTGACCCTACTGGCCGACTTTCATTGCCATTTGTTTTGCATGCTCCTGACCTTTGCTTGAATCTTGTGTCTATTAGTCGACTGTGTGATTCTGGATTCACTGTTACCTTTACCTCTTCTGGGTGTTCTGTGCAGGATCCACATTCAGGGCAGAGGATTGGTGTTGGTCATAGGATTGGCGGACTATATTATGTGGAGTATCTTCATCTTCCTGTACCCGATCCCTCAGCTTTCTCTGGAGTTGTCACCTCTGATGCTGATTTGTGGCATAAAAGGTTAGGTCATGTTTCTGAGTCTCGACTTAAAACCCTTATTCAATCTGGTGATTTAGGTCGTGTTTCCTTTTCTCCTCTTTCTGTTTGTGAGGGTTGTAAATTGGCCAAACCTGTTGCTACTCCATTCCATTCTAGTAATCATCAGTCCTCTAGTCCATTTGAACTTGTTCATTCTGATATCTGGGGTCCTTCTCATATCACATCAAAGAGTGGTTTTTCGTATTATATCAGTTTTATTGATGACTATTCTCGGTTTACCTGGATTTATTTATTGCGTCATCGATCTGAGGTCCCAAAAATATATGAGGTTTTTACCACTATGATTCACACCCAGTTTCAGACTCGCATCAAAATCTTTAGGTCTGATTGTGCTCGAAATATATTTCTTCCACGATGCGTTCTCTTCTTCAATCTCATGGCACTCTTTTTAACAATCATGTCCTTATACTCATGAGCAGAATGGTGTCGCTGAAAGAAAACATCGCCATATTCTTGAGACCGCTCGTTCCCTCTTACTTTCTTCTTCAGTCCCTAGTATATTCTGGGCTGAGGCTGCTCTTCTATCTGTTCATCTTATCAATATCACTCCCTCTTCTGTCCTCTCTGGTATGACTCCGCATGAGCGCCTTTACTCCTCCAAACCTGATTATAGTAGACTTCGCACTTTTGGATGTACTTGTTTCGTGCTTCTCCCTCCTCATCAACGCACCAAGTTGGCCGCTCGGTCAGTCAAGTGTGTATTCTTGGGGATTAGTTTCGAACACAAGGGATATCGCTGCTACGATCCTGTTGGAGATCGTTTTGGCTTGCTCATCATGTGTCATTTGTCGAGGATGTTCCCTATTTTTCTTCTACACCTACTGCCTCCTCCCCTCCTGTGCCTTCTCCTGTTCAGGTCTCTCCTCCTTTGCCTTCTCATGTTCAGGCCTCTCCTCCTATGCCTTCTCCTGTTCACATCTCCCCTATTGAGTCTCTACCTCTTCTCAGGCCATCTGTTGTGCTTGAATCCACTCCTAGTTCTACTCTCTCTGAGCCTCATCTCAGCACTCCTGCAGCCAACTCCCCTGATCCTCCTGGTTCTCCTCCTATTGTGTCTCCTCTTGCTTCTCTCACAGATGACTCCGCTGGTACTCCGCCTTCCACGACTGACGCACCGCCCTCTGATGTGGATCCTCGTCCCTCGACTCGCTAACCTCAGCGTGAGCGTCATCCACCTACTCGCTTCAGTTTTGACTCTGGACCACCTGACCGATTTGGCTTTGCTTCAGTGAGTACCTATTCTCCACAGTTCCAGGCTTATCTCACCACTATCCATGTCCATCGTGAGCCCAGATCCTATCGAGAGGCAGTTGAGTACCCTAAATGGCAGCAGGCCATGAATGAGGAGTTTCAGGCTTTTGAGCAGACGCAAACCTGGGATGTTGTTCCACTTCCGGATGGCGTTACACCTATCAGTTGCAAATGGATCTTTAAGATCAAGCATCGACCTGATGGATCCATTGAACGACATAAGACTCGTCTTGTTGCTAGAGGTTTCACACAGGAGTATGGCATTGACTATGAGGAGACCTTCGCTCTCGTTGCTCAGATGACTACTGTCCGCACCCTTCTTGCAGTTGCTGCTGTTCGTCGCTAGCCTCTCTTTCAGATGGACGTGAAGAATGCCTTTCTTCATGGTGATTTATCTGAGGTTGTTTATATGCAGCCACCTCCAGGTCTCAGCACTCCTCCTCAGCATGTCTGTCGTCTTCGGCGGGCTATATATGGTCTCAAACAGGCTCCTCGTGCCTGGTTTGAGCGTTTTCGCAGCGTTATTCTGACAGCTGGTTTTGTTGAGAGCTTTCAGGACTACTCTATGTTTGTGCGATCCTCATCGGAGGGCCGGGTTATCCTTCTTCTATATGTTGATGACATGATTATCACTGGCGATGACTCCGCCGGTATTACTCTGGTCAAGAATCATCTCAGTCGACAGTTTCAGATGAAAGATCTCGGCACCCTTCGCTACTTCCTTGGTCTCGAAATTGCACAGAGTGATCGTGGGATTCTGCTATCTCAACAGAATTATAAGGCTGACATTCTCGAGCGAGCTGCCCTCTCAGATACTCGCAGTGCAGATACTCCTCTTGAGCTTCATGTGAAGCTTCGTCCTACAGATGGAGAGCTCCTTCCAGACCCAACTCGGTACAGACAGATTGTTGGTCAACTTGTGTATCTTTGCATCACTAGACCTGACATAGCTCATGCCGTCAGTATTGTTAGTCAGTTTGTCTCAGCTCCTCGATCAGTGCATTATGGTGCTCTTATGCGTATTCTCAGATATTTACGCGGTACTATCACTAGATCGATCTATCTGTCATCCTCTTCACCTCTGGTTCTCAGGGCCTATACTGATGCTGATTGGGCTGGAGATCCGACCACTAGAGGCTCCACCATTGGGTTCTGCATATTTCTTGGAGATTCCATAATTTCTTGGCGCAGCAAGAAACAGGAGGTTGTTTCACTATCCAGCACTGAGGCTGAGTATCGAGCCATAGCCATCACCACCAAGGAGATTGTTCATCTTAGACGTCTCTTGGTGGACCTAGGAGTTACTATGACTGGTCCTACTCCTCTTCATTGTGATAACTGCTCTGCTATTCAGATTGCCAGTAATTCGGTTTTTCACGAGAGGACTAAACACATTGAGATCGATTGTCACTTCGTTCGTCAGCACTTTCTTGCAGAGACATTATCGCTTCCGCACATCTCCTCTGCCGAGCAGCTTGCTGATTTCTTTACGAAGTCACATCCAGTTCCTCGATTTCAGTTTCTCCTTCGCAAACTCACTTTGTATGATCCACCGTGAGTTTGAGGGGGACTGTTAGATTATATGTGTTATCTCATTATGTGTGTAGTGCATTACATGTGTAACTCCTATTCATTTATCTATATAAAGGGATTTAACCCTAAGTGGAATCCAAGGATTCTCATTATTTCATTCTCTCTTCGTAACAGGAACTCTAGCTTTTTTAAAAGAAGGGTCATTTTAAAAGAGCATTGTTTTTTAATATTTTACACGTAACGTGAAAAACATCACATTTGTGATTGTCCCATTTTGATCGGTGTTTGTTGTTTTAATTGCATATTCCACCCTATATCAACTCCATGTCTCCTGATATAATAATATATATATATACTAATTAGCACAACACCGAATGAATCTCATCATGAATCACTGATAATAAGTTGGCTTATATAATCACCTAATAATTATGTTTTACCAAATAATAAGCTACCAGGTTGGTACTCTTCATCGAAGAGTTTTTTATTTGAGTCTTGCCCTGTCAGAACAATATTTGATTGGGAAATAAAAAAAATTCAATACACAAAAAACGGATTAAACTAAAGCATGTCTCGTGATTTTAACAATCAATCAGTGCCTAGAAAAAAAAAGAGTCCATGAAACAGACAGCTGTCAAAAGATCCCCATCAAAGGCTTCATTTTGTTTCCCCTTCGTCTCCCCCTTTTGATTTGATTGGGCCACAAAACAGTCCCATCAGAATTTAGACGACGCGTTCTCGTGAACCACCCAATCGATGGACCCACAAAAATTATACGAAGACTCGATGAAACTCAAATAAAGTGGGGCCTATATGGAATTATTGGGGGGTATATTTTGGGGACCTAATGTGAAGACAACAGGAACAGCACAAAAGACTCTGAAGACCTACATAGAAATGTAAAAAGTGTGTCCAACCGACCCGTGACAGGCTTTGATTATTATTATTATTATTATTATTATAGTAAAAATGATAGTTTGGGGAGTGGTTTCAACTTTCAATCATTGAAGCAGTGACCCATACTGACACTTGTATGGCTGAGGTTGTTTAGGCCTAGTTGCTCAATCAAACTCTATCTTTTCTTGTATTTATGATAACATCAGATGAGAATTTTTAGATTTTTATTTACTTTTGATAACCCCTAATAAAATAGGTTAAAATAAATCATGATAAAATGATATATGGATTCTAATTAAATTTTAGAATTAAAGTTATTTTAGAGTTATTTTATTCAAAGAATATGTGGGTCCACTGTCAAATCAACTGTCATCACCTCTTATAAATCACATGTCAAATTAACTATCATTATTTTTTTATCTTTTATAAATCATTATCCTTACTTTATTCACATTTTACCCAAACAACAAAACATTTATTCTTACGTTTACCAATGAGAATAATTTAAAACACAATCAAACACAAAATTATTTTATCCTTATTTATACTCATTTATGCTTGGATAAATGTATACCCTAGAATAAAAACATATCTTCATTCCAAATGGGGCTTAGGGTGGGCACATGGATGACATGGATGAATAGGATATCCAAAGGAAAATGTCAGGGAGAGGGATAAATTTTTGTCAATTATATGAAAAAAGTTTGATATTATTCCATGTTTAAATATTTGAACTGTGGATATCATTGTATCTAATTCAAAAAATATTTGAATACGATGTTTACTTTAAGTTTATATACTATATATATTTTATTGTGTGTATGATTAAAAACAGTTATGCGATGGTTTGGGTTCCATCGTATTTTTTTTAAAATAAATTGATAGATTTGTTACTTCTTTTCATTAAAATAAAAGAAGTACAGTCTCTCATGCACACCATAGACCATGAGGAAGTGAAGGGTGTAGATTAAAAGATTTAATCCCCCTCCCTCCCTCCCTCCTCCCACCGTCCGTGCAATCCCAAAAAAAAAAAAAACACTGTTAAAAAACTTACAAAACAGCCATAATGGCTAACTGGTCCACCATCACCCCCAAGACGCTCCCGCACACCAACAGCCCCAAGGGTTCCATCGTATTAATCTATACACTACACTGCATTGTGATAGTACCTTCATAGAAAAGTAAAAGGGGACGGTTATTACAACCCCATTATCTGTGATCCCCACCCCCGTTAACTAACCCACCCACTCCAAATGTTAAGAAACTTCACCCCACCCCAATATATAAAAGATGTTTTAGGATATTCAATCCCACCCCCCACTGATTTCTCATCTTCCTCGTCATTTCCCCTTTCATCTTCCTCTTCATTTTCCCTTTCCCCTCCATCTCCAAAACTCAATCCATCCCATATCCATACCTCCAGCGTGGCCTACTTGGCGGTATAATCTCCTTCTTCCACCGTTTCAGTTCCACCCCCTATCGCGGGCTCCAATTTCGACGACTCCCTTCACCACATTCAACAAAGAAGGTTAGATCCCCTCCTTTTCCATTCATTTCTCTTCTCTTTTTTCATGTTATATCCATTGTATAGGTGACGTTTGTGTTACATTATGTTCATATAAATTTTATATTAGAAACCCTAGATTGGTTTATTTCAAACATAACCCTAATTCCATTTTTAGGGTGGTTGGAGAATATTTTTCTTGTGAAAAAATTGTTGGAGAAATGGTTGGAAATGGTGTTTTTTTAAAGAGATTATTTTTATTGGTTGATGGAATGAGTAGCATTGCTTGTTTAAAGGAAAATTTTGGGTTATTGATGGATGATTTATTGTATTGTTTTTTTTTATATTGAGTTAATTGTAAAATGTTACTAAAATCGTTATAGTCTGGACTTCTAAATTTTTTTTTTCTCATTCTGTATTTATGGACACATTGTATTGATGGCTTTTAGTTGTCATGTCGAAGACTGCTCTGTTCTCTTGATCAAGCACATCTTGCTTGCATTCATTTATACCCATTACCTAGTAAGGTATCAGAGTATATTCAGATGAGCAATTTAATTTTGAAGGAAAAAAATTGATTGTTGTATTTTTATCTTTAAATGGAGTTAAGGTCAATTTTGAAGCTCTGTAGTTGTATAGTCACATGCATTTTTTGTATATTGATAGCATTCTATATAATTTCGATTACATTGTTAAATATTGTATTGTTAACCCTTTATCCCAGCATATAAAGTAGTCAGCAGTCATCAGCATAAGGTCCCATGATGAAATTGACACTATACACATCTAAATTTTGTTAGAGATGACTTTGATTTTTTTTAAAATAGATTTTAGCTAAACAAACTACACTGATGTAAATAATCTTCCTTTATGATGCTGACAATTTTAGTTTTGATAAACTTGTTTTAGACTAAATATGCAAATTGTAGAGTACATTGTTTTGCGCTTGAAGGAAATTGAGTTTTAGAAATTGTTTATTGTCCTAGTTCTGCATCTGACATAGTCCACCAAGATATGCATGATATGTAAAATACATTGTTTTTGATACTTAACTCTCCTTCAGGTACTGTATATTATATCTTGTATTACATTTCATAAAAATTTTAATGACAGTATGTTATAAGCCACTAACTAATTGGTTCTCATCTATACAGGCATGGGTGTATTAGCATATTCCTTTATTTAAGCCTGTACAAGACGATCGTGTCATTTAAAGATTGATTATATTCAAGATGGTTGTCCCTACCAGCGTCGACTCCTACTACTACATAGGGAACTACAGAACGCCGCAGTAAAAGATTGAATATTCGTCATTCGCATGTGTAGTATCACTCATGTCATGGAAAATGAATGCATTACACTGATGTGTGGGAATGTATGATTTTTTTGGTTTTTTGGATAGTTATATGATGGCTTTTTGGCCTTTTTGATACCCTTGTATGGTTTGTTAGGGATGAAGGTCAAAAGGGTGTAATCTTTGTTCTATGTCAAAGGGGTTTAATGTGTTTTGAATGATCAGATGGGTTTAATTTGTTTAACATAGTATATCCATGTGTTTTGAATGGCATATGCAATGTGTTTTGAAGTGTTTTATGACAGGGAGGTTGAATGTTTTGATTGGTGGTTGAATTAATAAAAGCACAGGGAAATCATGTTGTCCTGGGAGGTTCGACACTAAACTTGTCGACAGGTCTTTCTTTTATCGACAATGGTATAGTCGACTAATATTGCATCTGTTGCATCATATGTAGTGTAAGGATTGACGGTAGCTGACATGTTAAATTCGACAACATGGATGTCGATGTCCAATAGGTTTTGTCGACATTGTTCTTGTCGAACATGAGACAGTAGCTGATTGATTCAATTCGACATCATAGATGTCGATGTCTAACATTCGTCATCGACATTAGCCTTGTCGAACATAGGCCAGCAAATGACCCTGTTAGATTCGACACTTTTAGTGTCAATAAATTAAGGTTCCATCGACATCTATAATGTCGAACAAAGGGACAGTAACTTTTCGCTTTTCGTCGACATTACATTGTCGACTCAGTTAGCAAACATCGACACTAAACATGTCGACACAAGCAAGGGACACCAAATCAATGTTATGAACCGTTTTAGTATGTGTTGATGACTTTGTTGGCAAAGAAGAGGATTGCTAGTGATGGTAGATGGCAGAGGCGCACAGGACCGACGCCGGAAAGGTGTGCCGCGTCGGGAGGAGACTGATGGCGGGGAGAGAGAAGGAAAATGCGCCAGTTCTTTTTGGGTTTTAATTTTAAGGGTGAACTTGGTCTTTACACAAATTCTTGGGGTGGGTAATGATGTGGGTGGGTTAGGACAACATGGGGTGGGTAGGGATAGGGTGGGTTTTGTTACTTTCAAAAGTAAGTGATAACATATTTTAATTGTTTTTTCTGGGGTGGGGTGAATATCCAGTGGGGTGGTAATAACCGCTCCCAAAGTAAAAAACTGTGTCCAACCCGTGACAGGTTATTATTATTATTATTATTATTATTATATCAAAAATGATAGTTTGGGGAGTGGTTTCAATTTTCAATCATTGAGCAGTGACCCATACTGACACTTGTATGGCTGAGGTTGTTTAGGCCTCCGAAATATAATATATGGTTGTTCAATCAAAATCCATCTTCTCTTGTATTTGTGATCAGTATTAGGGTGGGCATAGATCATTAGGAAATCCAAAAAATTTTGAAAAGGAAAATGTTAGGGAGGGATACATTTTTGTCAATAAATAAGTCATTGCAAAAGCTTGCTTATAAGAACAGCCGAGTAAAAACGTCTTTTGCAACGGATAAGTTAGTTTGTCGCAAAATAATTTTAGGGGATTTGTTTGTAAGCTTTTGCGGCAGCCTAACCCGCTGCAACTAATTAACGTTTTCCATCTTCATTATTCAGATTTTAGAAAATTTTCATATACATAACCTAGGTTTAAAGTATCTGAAAAGTAAATGAAATAACTTTTTATTCTATGAAAAAACTAAAGATGTAATATTTATTCATGGAAAACAAAAAAAAATGGAACATTCATTCATAAAAAACAAAAATATGCCATCCACATCAGTTGATCTGGTATTCAAGATAATGAAAGAGTTCAGCATTCTAAAGCTTTATAGCTATGAGAACAAGCATGCTCAAGTGTATCATAGTGGGCTGAAAAAAAAAAGCAAATGGAAGGCTTCTTCATGAAACAGATTACTGATAATACATGATTCTCTATTCTTGTTCCTCCCCATTGTGAAGTTCATTAACAATGACATATTTTCAATTGAGTTAATTTGTAAAAAAACATCAACCAAGCATCTTAAATGCACAATGCAAAAAAAATATTGAACCAATACATATATCACCCACCTATATAACATTGAAATGCATATTATTATAAAAAGTATTGAAATATATACTAGAATACATTATGCATTTTCTTTTTTCTTGAAAAAAATTAATTTTCACACATTGTAATGGTGTAGTGTATATTACATTATCGCAATATATGATTGGTGACCGATTCTAGGCCAAAATGAGATTATAAAATGGACTAAGTATATCAGTGTTTTTAAACATATATGACATTGCACATGAGACTTTTAAACATGTAAGTATGTACCAATGCGCTCATGGGATTATGCATCAGGCTATAAATGGAATTATGCAACATCCTTTTAAAAATGTGATTGGAATCGACAAACATTAATTTGTAATTCTACAAAATTACATAAAAACATACTATATACATAATAATATCTTTATATGTAGTCTCGCACGCAATCTAATTTCTTTAATGAAACATTTAAATTTTTAAATAAATCATGACTACACATATATAATTATTTATTAGAATATATACTTTATTTTTGTTATCAAAATATTTTTTTCTTATGTATCTTTCAGAAAACAAGAGATGTATCTAATATTGGCCTTTTCTTATCTGCTCTTGATATTGTTTGCATGCATTCAGTCTGTCACAATTTTTGTTATATTTGGGTCAAATGAATCTTGTGCCAGACCACTCTAGTCGTTTCTGCTGTGAGCAGATATTTTTGTTGTGAACAAATTAAAAAGAAAAAAATATAATATTGTTTTATTATTTTTATTTTATTTACTTTATTATTTTTATTTGGGGGAGGCTTCTTCTTCTTGTCAAGGAGGAAAGGTTTAGCCCCATTTTTTTGCTTAAAAAACTGTATTTAAAGTGAAGAAGAAAATTTAATTTTTTATTTTTAAAAAACAGATTTTTTTTTATTAAATATTAAAACAAACTTTTTAATTAAACATATTTTTTTAAAAATACTAAAAAAATATACTTTTTGGATTTCTGTAAAAATAGAAACACACCCAAACGGATTCACACACTACCAATGCCCATTTACACTATACAATAGAGGTTTGTTTTGACCACTCTATTCTCAAAATGACAAATGAGTGTGCCATAAGGAACTATTTAGGTTCCAATACGTTTCCACACACTCACTTGTCATGTAACATTCTCATATCGAAAGTGATAGGATCCGATCAAAGTTGAATCATATTGTCTAGTCCGTTACGTGATTAATTTAGTGTTTTGGTTAAATCAACAAATACCTTCAAATCTTGAAAAACATCATTCTTACCATTTTCATCACATGTCTATGATACAGACAATTGGATCTCGTTTCATATAAAAATAATTTATGTTTTTATTTTTGGTAACAAATTTATCTTCTTTTTTCTTCTTGAAATGTCACTTGGTTTAATTTTGACTTAATTAATTAATTGACTTGGGATGGCCAACTATATATCAACATGCAAACACACACCGCCGTATGGAGTGGAACATAAGATGAGAATAAAGAAGATTACATGAGAATAACCCAAAAAAGTTATTTGTTTTGCTATAATGAATCCCGATATATAGTTATGTCTAGATAAGCTAGAATAAAGTCTTATAACTGTTATGAAGAAATGTTCGAATTATTTATCAGAACTTATCTATGTCAATGGATAAAAATATATTTCTTTATCATTTTAAAAAAATTATCTCATCTAACAGTCTCACACAAATTTCAAAAATTGTCACATCTATCAAATCAGTTATACTTCTCTCACACTATTCCGAGAGGATATATTTGTCATTTAAAAAGTCATAACCTCTTATTCATCTTTTATCAACTACTTATCATCACTTTATTCAAGGTAAACTAAACAACAAAAAAATCATTTTTATGTTTCTCAATTAAAATAACAGAAATGTAATCAAACAAAAATTTACTTATTCAACCTGAATTGTTATCTATCACAGTATAGTTATCATGAGCGAATAACCCAATATCACACCCCATGAAGGGATAGCTAATAAGATCGTGTGCAGCTCTTTATGTATATAAGTAATGAAGTCTATGTGTATAAACATACAATTATTTAAAGCAAGTGAAACATTGATCACCTATGTATCAACAAAATCATTGGTTGAGCTCACAGAAAGATCATGTGCTATCCACACATCACAATTAATCAAAGTAAAAAACCAAAGTGTCCACAATTAATAATCAATAAATCTAGTTTTTTTATTTGTTTAATCAAATGATTAGAAACTTTTACATTATTGTTGGTATGATATTTTTTTCTCAGTGACTATAAATATAAATTATACATGGTGGTTGATTGAAGTGGAAAAAGTACCCCCATTTTGATATTGATTGATCAGCAAATCAAATTAAAACTTCTGATGATCTTGATCATGTTTTCATCTTGTTTTGATGAAACTCCTCATTTTCCACAATTTTTTTAAAATTATAATCTAATCTCAAATAAGTATCCAATTTGTTTATCTTCTCCTCCGCAAATGGCTGGTCAAATGTAATTCATGAATACACATACATGGTAGTCCCCGCATAAATTATAATGATGTGATATAACAGTCATAACATATCCAAAGGTAGCCGCGTCATGCAATAAAGCACCCAATTTTACCTCATAACACATTATTGTGATGATATTACGTGGTTAGGTTGTTTACGTTGCATAAATTTTAGGCTAAACCAAATTCATAAAAACAGAAAAAAAAATGCTAGGTATGGTCCAAATGCAGTCTTTTTTAGGGCTAGTTTGGTAAGCTCATTTTTGGATGCCGGATAAACCTCGGATAACCCCGGATAAAAAATTTGTTGTGTTTGAAAAGTCCGGATAAACCCAGATAAAGTATGCCAGAATAAACTGGTATAAAGTGGTATATGGATTCCAATCAACCCCTAGAATAAAAGTTATCATAGGTTATTTCATCCGAAGAATATGTGGGCTCACTGTTAAATCAACTGGCATCACCTCTTATAAATCACTTGTCAAATCAACTATCATTACTTTTTTACCTTTTATAAATCTTTATCCATAATTTATTCACATTTTACCCAAACAACAAAGCATTTATTCTTACGATTCCCAACGAGAATAATTCAAAACACAATCAAACAGAAAATCATTTTATCCATATTTATCCTCACTTATGCTCGGATAAATATATACCCAAGAATAAATCATATTTTGTATCCAAACGTGGGCTAAGAATTTAAGGTTTTGAAGATAAGTTGTCCTAATTTTAGAAGATAAAAAATATATTAATTTTATTCATATTTATATTTGAAAATTGAGATAAAAAGTAGAAATAAATGATATCCCAACCTTTAAGTGAAATAAATATTTTCATTTTCATTTTAAAATTGGGACAATTTTTCACGGTTTATCCCGACTACTTTTTTACCAAACGAAGATAAGTTGTCCTCGCACTCACTTATCCCTATAATTACCCGTTATCTCAACACTTATCCCCTTACCAAACCAGCCCCTAATGTTTTAATTTTTTGTAAATATTAATTAAGTCTTCTCTAATGAGGTATATATGATTTAATGATGTATATTGTTTCATTTTAAATTGAATTGATTCATTTTTAATCAGTGTAAAAAAAATTAATGAGGTATATACTTCACCTAAAGAAATATATATCTCGTTGGATGACTAATGAGATATATGAAACTGTATTTGAAACTGTAAAAATAATTGTGTCTGATTGTGCACAAAAATAATAGGTGATTTGTTGGGTATATTTAAATTCTAAAGAGTTGTTACATTTAACTCATTTTACAATTTCATATACCTCTTAGTTTGCACGAATGGTTAATGAAAGGGGGTCGAAAAGCATCAACCGGAGTTCACATGTGTGGGACCCAGTCTCCACACGCAATCAAGTACATGTGAATCGCCCACAATACTACGTGTAAAAGAGCGATGATACACTCAGTCTATTTTACAGTTCCATAAGATAGAAGTTGTCTCACTTCACTAGTGAAGTGTATGAAAAATTAATCTTTTATTTCTTTTTTTCAAAAACTATCCACATATTTATGTAATCATATATTTCATTTACATACTGTATATTTTATGAGATGATATGTATTAAAAAATTCAAAACAATTAAAGATAGTAGACTAGGGGAAGTTACACATGTGACTAGTCCATTGGCACACGTCTAAGACCACATGCCTACACACACGTGTGAGAGATCCAGATCTCTATCTTTAGCTATCACATCATCATACATAACATCATGTGATTGTAAATGCATCAAATAAAATCAATTTTTTTCATTTACATGTATTTGCAATAGTCTGATTTTAAATGTAATTGTTAGAATAAAGGAAAAGAGAATTCTTGTTATTGTATTAGAGGAGTCAAAAACTTTATTTATAGATACATAGAAGAAAACCTAAAACATCAGAAAAAGAAACTAGGAAAACTAGAAAACTAATAATATCACAATAATGATAATAAAGACGTAATATTCTCCTAATAATTATTCTTTAACACCCTCTCTCAAACTCTGAAGGGTAGTACTCTTAGAGTTTTCACAAAAATGAGAAGGTGACAGAGGCGTAACACGGTGCATGGCAGGACGCTGCGAACACAGCAGGGGAGATCCAGGCACGGCTGGGCAGGGTTGTGCGACGCGGCAGTGGAGATTCAGGCACGGCTGGGCACGGCTGCGCGACGCGACAGGGAGATCCAGGCACGGCTGGGCAGGGTTGCGCGACGCGGCATGGAGATCCAGGCACGGCTGGGCACGGATGCGTGACGCGTGATGGCAGGGAAGAAGCCGGCCAAGAAGAAGCCCGCGGAGAAGAAACCGGCGGAGAAGAAGCTAAAGCCCGGCAAGAGACTCCAGGCGAAGGAGGGGGCCTCCGGCGACAAGAAGAAGAAGAGGATGAAGAAGAGCGGAAACGGCGCACGACGACGGTGGCACGATCATCGGATCTCAAGGAAGAGGTCCGAGAAAGAAAATAAGAAAAAAAAAAAGAATACCAAGAGTCCTCCCCCGCTCTGATTGAAGATTCCCCAATCAGAGCGGGGAAGAAGGAAAAGAAAATATTTGTAGATCTATGATTTTTGAGGTACCTCTGATATCATGTTAGAATAAAGGAAAAGAGAATTCTTGTTATTGTATTAGATGAGTCAAAAACTCTATTTATAGATACACAGAGGAAAACCTAAAACATCAGAAAAGAAAATTATGAAAACTAGGAAACTAATAATATCACAATAATGATAATAAAAACATAATATTCTCCTAATAATTATTCTTTAACAGTATTGATACGACAACACCACAATTAAAGTTAATCAGCAAAACACAATTTTATAAAAACAAATAGAAGATCTTAATCCGGAGTAGTGGGGACCCCAACCCACTCACAACACACTATAAAACCACCCCTCCCCTTCCCTCCTTTCTTTCATCTCCAAAACCCCTCTCCATATCTAACTTAGTCTTACTATCATATAACATAAACACAATTATATACACATATAATGGGCAGTGGCGGCGAGCAGGAGCAGCAGCAGCAGCACGTGGTGGAGTGCGCGCACCGGGTGACGGTGCCAGAGTCGAAGCCGTTCATGGAGTCTCTGAAGAAGAACGTGAAGGAGACGTTCTTCCCGGACGACCCGTTGAGGCAATTCAAGGGACAGAAGCCGTCGAGGAGGGTGGTTTTGGCCCTCCAATACTTCTTCCCCATGCTCGAGTGGCTGCCCAGGTACACCTTCACCTATTTCAAGGCCGATCTCGTCGCCGGCATCACCATCGCCAGCCTCGCTATCCCTCAGGGGATCAGCTATGCCAAGCTCGCCAACCTGCCTCCCATTCTTGGCTTATGTAAGACTACTACTCTCTAATTATAAAGTGTTTTTTTTTTTTTTTTTCACTTAAAGGGGCGGGCCTTTACTTTCACCCATTAAGCTGGAATCCCACCCATTATTATTATTATTATTATTTGGGGGGGGGGGGGGGGGGGGATAGGCGGAGGTCAGATGGCGGTTGGTCGCCCCCCCCCCCCCCTCTCTCTCTTTCTCTCTCCATCTCACCATCCGCCCTCTCCTTTTCTCTCTTTCTCTCTCTCTCTTTTTTCCTTATCATTCAACCCACCTGAAGTTTGTTTTAGGTCCGGGTGGATATATAATTGGAGGGGGTGTGGTGGGAGGAAGGTCTCCTTTCACTTGATCATTATTATTCTACATCACATTTTAGATAATCTTGAGTTGTCAGGGTTATAATCCATTAGGTGTGATTAGTCTATTAAGCAATGACAATAGGAACAAGAATACAAGATTATTTTTTGAATGATAGCATTTTTCTTGTTGATTGAAATTGATTTTTTTTTTTTTTTGATAAAAAAATTTTGGTTGGTGAGAAGATTCGAGCTTCGTGCCTCCTTTGGTGTATGCGATGATGGGGAGCTCGAAGGACCTGGCGGTGGGAACAGTGGCGGTGGCGTCGCTTCTGCTGGCATCCATGCTGGGGAAGGAAGTCTCAGCCACAGAAAACATGACTCTATATGTGCAATTGGCCTTCACTGCTACCTTTTTTGCTGGACTCTTCCAAGCTTGCTTGGGTATACTAAGGTCTGATCATTATTTTTATCTTTTAAAAAACTTTAATTAATTGTTTATTATTACCTATATGTATTCTAATCTTTCTTAACAAAAATGATCAGGTGAAATGTTTTTCCCTAGCTAAATTCTACTCTTTCTTTCGAGAATTAAGGGATTCTGTTGAAAATGGATGTACTTTATTGATTTAAATAAAAACAAGCAATATGGTTTATTTTCAAAAAATTGAATATGAAGAAAATTATCTTAATTAATTACTTTTTTTATATATTACCAAGGAACCTATAATAGTTACACAAAACTTAATCAAAGGGGTATTTCTTCAAAAAGGTAATATTAGTTCTATGATCAGAATAAGCCAAGAGAAATGATGAAACATTTGATAATTCCTATTTTTGTCAAAATAAATAAATAAATTATTCATCCATATTTTTCTTTAATTTTGTATAATGATAATGAATCCATATTTATATGTATTCTCTAATAAAACTAGAACAACTGATTATGGGTTGGTGAAAATTAATTAAACTGATCAATATTATAATAAAAAAAATTTAATGTTTCTAATTATATTTTGCAGGTTAGGATTTATAGTGGATTTTCTATCACATGCAACAATAGTGGGATTCATGGGAGGTGCAGCCACAGTGGTTTGCCTTCAACAGCTGAAAGGGATATTGGGGCTCACCCATTTCACCACCTCAACCGACCTTGTCTCTGTCATGCGTTCCATATTTAGCCAGACCCATCAGGTTCCTTTACAACACCCACTTTTATTTAGGGCTGATAAACGAACCAAGCGGCTCGGGCTCGGCTCAGTTTGAGCTCGTTCAGGCTCGTTCGTTTAGATAAATGAGCGAGCTTGAACAAATTTTAAAGCTCGGTTAGGCTCGGGACCTGGATCGAGCTTCATTTTATGTTCAAATTCGACTCGTTTATGTTATTAAAACTTAGTTGAAGCTTGACTAAACTCATTTATAAAATCAGAATATTAAATTAATACAAAGTTATACTCATTTAAGCTCATGAACTTGGCTCTTTCAGGCTAAAATTTTGTTTTCAATTCCTAAAAACCCTAAAATGAAGAAGAACGTTAGGCTCGTTGAGGCTCGTGAGCTCAGCTCGGCTCGACTCGTTTATAAACGAGTCGAGCTTGAACATGTCAAAGCTCGGCTCGTTCGACTCGTTTACCACCCCTACTTTTATTATATATAGTTAAAGAGCTTCATCAAGCTTTCAATTACACTGTTTCATACATCATCATATCATTAATGGAACACCCTTTGTACCTCATTAAGTTTATTTATTACCACGTGATTGGTGACAGGAATCTTAATGTCATTTAGGGTAAGTTTAATTACTCTAGTTTTAGAACGAGAAGTTTTAATAGGTTCCGTGAATAAAAAATTAAAATTTTATTTGTAATATTTAAAAATGGATACAGGATCGATGATGCATTAGAATGAAAATGAATACCAAAACAGCTAGCCCTAAGAAAAATATCAGGTTTTAAACTTGAAGAATAATATATATATACTTTAGTAAACCACGTGTTCATGTTGATTTGTTGATTGTTTAAAGTATCATTACCTTTTTTTGTAAATATTGTTAGGTTTGATATTATGGGGAGCTCTTGACCTACCAATTAAGGCAATTGATTACTTAATTTCCCCAGCTAAAAGAGCATTAAACTTTATGTACTTTTCAAGACCAAGAGACTTTTACCTACCAAGAGAGTTTTTTATTACATTTTATAGTTTTGAAAATCAAAGATTCTTTTATTCTTCAAAAAACAAGCTTCTTTTTAAATTTGTCACGGTTTCTTGGTTCAATGAAAAATTAGGAAAAGTTATTTATGGAGGGAGGCCTTTATTTCAATTTTTGATGTTTTTATATGAGTAAACCAAAACAATAATTTCTGACCAATAGTAGTTGTTTTGTTCTTTTGTTGCAGTGGAGGTGGGAGAGTGCATTATTGGGTTGTTGCTTCCTTTTCTTTCTTCTGCTCACCCGGTTCCTTGTAAGTATTAACAATCTAACATTTATCATTTAAAAAAAAACAATTTAACATTTATGTGCACCTTAATTTTTATGCAATATGATTTGTCTAGCATGTAGTGGTAGGCAAAGGAAGACAAATAGTAGGGCATGAATGGGGTCCCTAGCTAGTCAGTGTACCATTCCCTCACATGTACATGCATGAGTTTTTGATAATGTTTTCTCCTTCCCTCCAAATCACTTGCAAACAAAAGATACATTAATTACTATCTTGTTGTTATATTATTATTTCAAAAATTTTATATAAGTGTGTGAAAATTGCTTGTGTACTTGAATATAATGGTTAGTTTCACAAGAAAAGGAATAACTGTAACATCAATTTCGTATACATCCCCGTCAAAAATAAATAAATAAATAAAATTCAAGAAGTTATATACTTTATTAAATAGAACATATAATTTTTTTTACGTGAGAGTATATAGACAATTTATTAAAATACCAATAACAAACAATGGCTTTTCATTTTTTTTTTATCTCATGTAACAAAAAAATTTAGGTTTCATTTTTTTTCTGTCCTATTTTCGTGAACACTAACATGCATGTAAATGTGCAAGTGGTGTACTTAATGGGGGAGTGGGGACCATTTTTATTAAAGTACCATTTGAGTATGTGGATTTCTATTACATTATAGCCCCTCTTTAAGCCCCGGTTTGTTTTAGATATAAACCCATGGATAATCCTAAATAAGATTTTTAGTGTGTTTGTTTACCCCGGATAACCCTGATAAAGTATGTCAGAATAAACTGGTATAAAGTAATACATGGATTTCAATCAACTTCTGAAATTAAAGTTATCTTAGGTTATTCCACCAAAAGAATATGTGGACCTCCTGTTAAATCAACTATATCATTACCTTTTATAAATCACTTGTCAAATCAACTATTATTTTTTTTATTTTTTTAAATCTTTATCCATACTTTATTCACATTTTATCCAAACAACAAAACATTTATTCTTACATTTACCAACTAGAATAATTCAAAACACAATCAACCACAAAATCATTTTATCTTTATTTATATTCACTTATGCTTAGATAAATGTATACCCTGTCATAAATCTTATCTCCATTATAAAAGGGGGCTAATAGGATAAGATCTATTCTGTTGAGTATACTGTAACGTAGAATATTGTAATGCTTACGAACTTAATCAACTTTTATCATTGAAAATTAAACAAATTAATTTTATTGTAGAAATCACTTTTATATATATATGCGGTTGACCTTTCCTGTAACATATACAATTTTAAAAATATAAAAGTATTCATAATTATAGCTTTTCAACTTTACAGCATTATGCTATAGAGACTTGACAGTAGGATCTCGAAATCTCAAAAAAAAAAATTCTATACTATTGAAATTTGTTTCAATCAGATCTATTCAAATAAAGTTTTAATAGTTAATTTATAATAAAAAAAAGTTAAAAATTTATACAATGTAAGTTATATAACCACCAAAAAATTCATAAATAAGGGTTCCTTTTTAAAATTTTATATAGGACCCCATTTAATTTGTTGTTTCTCAAGAGGGCCCTGCTCGATAGACAAAGTAGAAAGAATATGCTACTTAAAAAAATATTATTAATATGTGTGTGCAGAGCAAGAAAAGTCCAAAGTTCTTCTGGATATCAGCAGGGACACCATTGATGTCTGTCATCCTTGGGAGCATTCTGGTGTACCTCACTAAAGCTGAGAATCACGGCGTTGAAGTGGTGAGCCTTTCTAACTTATTTTCTCATTATATTTTTTATTCTTATTGATTTTCAAGGGGAAAAAAATCTAAAATATATTTATGAAATATTTATATAGATTGGGCACTTGAAGAGAGGACTGAACCCACCATCTTTGACTAAATTGGTGTTTTCTGGTGCTTACCTGATGACGAGTCTGAAGACTGGCATTGTCATTGGCATCATTGCTCTCGCTGTAAGTATTATTTATTTATTTATAAAATTTAAAGTCCCTTGTCATATATTATTTATATTATTATTATAATTTCGGTGGAGTCTCTGTGTGACTATAAATCTATAATACAATCTGCACTCAAAATTTTTTTTTTCCTTCTTCTATCTTATTTTAATGATTAATCAAGTACATGATCACCAAAAAAAGATCTGACTATATCTTTCAATCTGCTACGTAGGCACGTGAATTATTTATTTTGTTTATTTAATTTAAATCTTGATCTTGAATTCAGAGTTGGGGATTGGTATTTCCGTCACGTTTCACGTGCTTTTGTTTATTTTAGTCGCGTGTGAAAGGCTTCCAATCTCACACAAGAGCTCTTAGGTTGTGTTTTAAAAAAAAATTTAGTTTTAAATGTCGGATGAATTTTAAATATATTATTATTTAAATATAAAAGTTGTTATCAGTTCAATTTAAATATATCATTATTATTATATTTATTTTAAATTGTGTCTTGAAATTTATGTTTCATAAAACATCCACTTTAAAAGATATGCATAGAGTTGTGAAAGCTAAAAACTGCTTTTAAATTATTTTAAAATCTTTAAAATCTTTGTTTAGATCCGTCGTTTGAACATAGTTTATATAGCAAAAACCCCCTCTTCCTTGTATTCTCATGCAAAGTTAAGTCTGAATTTCAGTCAAACCTGATACCATCGATATCATCAGTATCGAATTACATATACAGAGAGTAATACTTTATCCTCAACAATTGAATGTGTAATTCGATTAATAGACTTTGAAATTCCAGTTTGATGTGGTAGTGAAGGTATTCATGGTTGGCATTACATTACTATTTGTACTACGTGCATGCATAATCAAATTAGATTGAATTGACCCTAATCCCATGCACGTACATATGCACGCAGGAAGGCGTGGCTGTGGGGCGGAGCTTCGCGATGTTCAAGAACTACCACATCGACGGGAACAAGGAGATGATCGCCTTCGGGACAATGAACATGGTCGGCTCCTTCACCTCCTGCTACCTCACCACCGGTCCCTTCTCCCGCTCCGCCGTCAACTTCAACGCCGGCTGCAAGACCGCCGTCTCCAACGTCGTCATGTCCGTCGCCGTCATGATCACCCTCCTCTTCCTCACCCCTCTCTTCCACTACACCCCTCTCGTCGTCCTCTCATCCATCATCATCTCCGCCATGCTCGGCCTCATCGACTACCAGGCGGCCATCCACCTCTGGTCCGTTGACAAGGTCGACTTCCTCGTCTGCATCAGCGCCTACATTGGCGTCGTCTTCGGAAGCGTCGAGATTGGTCTCGTCGTCGCTGTAAGTTATTTTATTATAAGTCTGTCAACAGATCAGATATATTGATATATGTATCCACTGCTAAATAGAAGAATTAAAACAGAATATACTGGAATATGAGTTAATGGGTCTAAAAATCTATTTGGATGAAAAGAATAGGTGAAAATATGTATAATAGTATTCTAGGACCCTTAAAATTGTATGTGTCATTCCGTCCAATATAATTCACTTGTATAATGGGAGCCCCTACACGTTAAATCATGGATTTATATCTCAAATCATTTTTTTCATTATTCAAATATGGATTTAAAGCAGATATAGATATCTTTGCGATGATTAACACGCCTGCCTGTTGTTTTGAATTTGTAGGTGATGATTTCGATACTGAGAGTGCTCTTGTTTGTGGCAAGGCCAAGGACATCTGTGCTTGGAAACATCCCAAACTCCATGATCTATAGGAGGATGGACCAATACCCAGTTGCACAGAGCATACCTGGAGTTTTTGTGCTCCAGATTGATGCCCCCATCTACTTTGCCAACTCCAGCTATCTCAGGGAGAGGTATGCCAAGTACCAATTCTTAACACTTGATTACTCTGTTTTTATTAGCTATTTCTGATCACCTTATCTTTATCAAAGGATATCGAGGTGGATCGACGAGGAGGAAGATAAGCTAAAGTTGACCGCGGAGGCAAGCTTACAATACGTCGTTTTGGATATGGGTGGTGAGTTATAACTTAAGGCCGCTAAACATCTGAATGCATTCATTTGGATGGCACATGGATCCATATGTACCTTCTGAATGAAGTCACGCACCTTTCATAACATGTTGGAACAAACAAGACTAAAAGTGAGACTGTATGTCAAACTGAATCATGGTTTTGGTTGTTTTGAATGGCCAGCCGTCACCAGCATTGACACGAGCGGTGTTAGCATGCTTGAGGAAGTCAAGAAAAACCTCGACAGGAGGGGCTTGAAGGTAGGCTTTATTAACCACAACCTGGAATCATAGTAATACTAAGGTTCCGTTTGAAATCAATTGTCAAACTGATTCTCCTTCTGTAAAATCAGTTTTCATATGATCAGTTCAAAACATGTAAAAAGCTATATATGTTTTGCTTAAAAGTGACTCCCTTTGATCATGTGGTTAAATTGAGCAGCTAGTGTTGGCCAACCCTGGAAGTGAAGTGTTGAAGAAGCTAGACAGTTCAAAGACAATAGACATCATCGGCCGGGAGTGGATTTACCTGACGGTGGGCGAGGCGGTGGGAGCGTGTAATTTCATGCTTCACACGTGCAAGCCCGGGAGCGGCGACACGAACAACGACGCGAACCATGACATCAAGTGTGAGGTTTGAGTACTGTTTGATAGAGATGCCTCACCTGTCACTGATATCACATCTTTATCTCCCACCAGATGCGATTGAGAATATATACCTTTTTTGAGCTGCAGATGAAAAGAATCAATCCAGGCCTCCAGATTTATTAGTACATGGAGGGCTGTGCTTCTGATTTCTGTAATTTATAAACTGCAATATAAATGGATGAGAGTGAAAGATTCAAGCAGAGTGTATGTGACAGTTAAATAGAACTTCAGCTAATCTGAATAGATAGAGAGGTACCAGTTCTTTGTGTATAAAAAAAAAAGTGCATTCCCGCATTATTGGATCGACGAAGTCGACAGTCCACCAGAATCTAACAGACACAGATTAACTAAAGAATAATGCAACAGAAACAGAAGCAAAAATGATGAACATGGGCAATCCATTTGTGAAACCAACTGCTACAAGAGTAGACCATAAGCCAGTATCAGCTTTACTTCCAAGGGCCATGTTTGGAGTCAATTGCCAAATAGATATGATTCTGCTTTTGCAAAATCAGTTTCAGATAATTGGTTCCACACGAATCTTTTGAAGATTAGTTTTTTGTTTTAGATTTTGGGTTGTATATGTTAAAAGTCTAAATAAAAAATAAAAAATTATGACAACTATCTGAGTATTGATAGTAGCTTTATGAAAAAGCGGGTAAAGTGTAGATTTTATATTTTTTAAAAAATTGGGGTAATTTTTGTAATTAACCTTAACTTAATAATTATTTTTAAACATGATCATCTGTCAAAATAATTTACAAAAATAACCTTGCACCTTGTTTTGACCGATTTGACAACGCCATCTCAACATATCATTTAAGCGTCATTAATTTGTACGTCTCAAAAGGCATACACAAACATTGTTTCCATGTCATTAAGATATGTTTATTTTTCCTTTATTTTTAAATATATCTTTAAACAATTTAACTTTTATTACATAAATTATTTGTTACAAAATTAGTATGCAATTAGAAATATATCGTTGAGACATTTTAAATGACACAAATATTGAATATATTTCGTTTAAATTTAACATTATAATTTTATGATAATTAATTAACATTTATACATTTTTTGTTAATATTAAAATTTAATTACATTTATTTAGTAAATTTTTGTTATGATGTATCCACATAATCAAATATGATGTATTTGATGTAAATATTAGTATAAATATACAAATGTTAATTAATTACCTTAAATTTATTATTTTTAAATATAAATTAGATATATTCAATATTGATCTTATTTTAAACTTTGCAATGATATTTCAAATGGTATTAATTTTGTAAACAATGATTTATGTAATAAAAGTTACATTAATTACAAATATTAAAAAAATAACAAAATAACAAAAAAAACTAAAAAACGCACCTTAATGGGGTATAAACAGTTTGCCTTTTATGGTGTCAGGCGGTGATGTTAAGGTGTCATTGCCAAACTAGTCAAAACAATATTAAGGGTTATTTTTGTAATTAATTATTGGAGAGGGTCAGTTTTAGAAATAATTATTTATTTAAGGTTAATTTAAAAAATTTCCCAAAAAATTGCTTTAGAAAAATTGTTCCAAATGAGGTCTAAATCAATTTTAAGTGTAAGCCTATTAATTTTGTCCCTAATGACGTTTCTAAATCTCAAGACTATTAAAGTAAAGGAAAAAGGAATTATTCTTGTTATATTAGAGGCCGTCAAATGTTCTATTTATATATATACAAAGTAAACCTTAAAATACCAGAAAATGAAACTAGAAAAACTAGATAACTAATAATATCATAATAATGATAATAAAAATATAATATTCTCATAATAATTACTCTTTAACAAAGACAAAACAAATGAATGAATATTATTCTGGCCTTTACAAGTAACAACAAAATTAAATTTTCGATTGTAAAACAAGATGATCACTTAGAGCATCTCCAATTTTATACCCAACATTTACTCAAATTTAAATTTGAGTAAAAGTCACTCAAAAGCCTCTCCAGTCATTTACCCGCACTCATACCAAATCAAGTTTTTATTCAAATTTTCACCTAAATCAAGGAAGACTCGAATCTTTACCCAAATTTTCAAACGGCTCTTTTTTCCTTTATCTCCACATTTTCTTTTAACGTTTTTTTTCTTCAACTCCAACTTTCAATGAATTAGATTAAATCCCTCCCCCCCCCCCCCCCCCAAAAAAAAAAAAAAAAAAAACACCATGTGGCATTCATTCTTTAGTCTTCATCTTCTTTTTTTTGGCTTTGTAAATAACTTCATTCATATCAACTAAAAGAAGGATGTACAGAGTGTACATCAGAATAAGTTATAAAAAGCTTACATAGATGAGGAGAAAGGTTTTCCCCCTAAGCCCCCGTTTGGATACCGGATAAGCTCCGGATAACCCCGGATAAATTTTTTTATGTTTGGAAAGCTCGGATAAACCCAGATAAAGTGTGCCAGAATAAACTGGTATAAAGTGGTATATGGATTCCAATCAACTCCTAGAATAAAATTTATCCTAGGTTATTCCACCCAAAGAATAAGTGGGCCCACTGTCAAATCAACTGTCATCACCTCTTATAAATCACATGTCAAATCAATTATCATTACTTTTTTACCTTTTATAAATCTTTATCCATACTTTATTCACATTTAACCCAAACAACAAAACATTTATTCTTACGATTCCCAACGGGCCCGTTTGGGGTGTGACATAAGGTTATTTACCCTTGATAGCTATACTGGGATAGATAACAATCCATGCTGAAGAGGTAAATTTTTGTTTGGTTGTCTTTTCTGTTATTCTCATTAGGAAACGTAAAATTGATTTTTTTGTTGTTTGGTTGACCTTGAATAAAGTAAGGATAAGTGGTAGATAAGAGATGGATAAGAGTTTATTATTTTTGAAATGACAATTATACCCCTACATAAATTATTTGTGTTTGGGAATAAGTATGAGAGATGTGTGTGTGATGTGATAGATGTGATAGTTTTTGGAATGTGTGCAGAGAGTATTATGTAAGATAAATTTTTTAAAATGACAGATAAGAATATTTTTATCCATTGGTATAGATAAGCCATGATAAGCAATTCTAGCATTTTCTGAGAATAGTTATCAGACCTTATCCTAGCTTATCCAGACATAACTATCAAGGTTTATTCTAGTCAAACAAACAGCTGTTTGGGGGCTATTCTACTGTATTCTCCCATATCCAGGGTTTATTCCCCACCCCAAACGGGGGGAACGAGAATAATTCAAAACACAACCAAACACAAAATCACTTTATCCTTATTTATACACACTTATGCTCGGATAAATGTATACCCAAGAATAAATCCTATTCTACGTCCAAACGGGGGGCTAAGAGTAATACTGATTTAACACTGAAAAGATAGTATACGACTAGCAAAAAAACACTACAATCCTTTTAGAATACGAGTCTGGGTTACACCTTCTCTTTCTTCTACAAGGAGGAGCTTAATTTCTTAGTTAAGCTGTTCTAGGGAGAAGAGACAAGTGCTCATTTGCATCTGCAAAGCAACGAGCGCATCAGCTACACGGTTTGTCTCGCGAAAAACATGAGAAATCTCCTATTCGCTTAGAGAAGATACAATGCCTTTGATTTGGCGAATATCATGTAGAGCAGTCCACAGGACAATCCCCTTCCCTTGAACCCATGCTACAGCAGTGAAGGAGTCCGATTCAGACCACACTTTGTGATATTATCCCCTGCACATTTGGAGACCTGCTAATACACCCTTTAGTTCAAGGATGTTAATTGATGCGGCCCTAACTCTTGCTGCCATTGCTTGTAAGCACACCCCATGATGGTTCCGAACCACGGCACCAATCCCATATATGTCCTCTGCAAGAGATCCATCCGAATTTGCCTTGATCCAGCCATCTGGAGGATGGGACCAACTCACTTGGACAAGAGAAGGAGTTTGGGTGTGCGAGACCACTCCAAAGTGGGACCAAAAGATTGCAGATAGTGGAGATCCTAAATCCTCCAAGCTCATTCCATGGAATCTGGACTTAGTTTCATTAAGAATTCTACTAACAACAAAGGATTTTGTAGGATTCTAGACTTTAGTCTTCATCTTTGTTTTTTAATTTATTATTATTACCTTGTTTTTAAATAGATGATTATAATTTTCACATTTGAATATTTTAGAGGGGAAAAAATTGAGTGGCAAATATATTTGGAGAAAAGACTTTAAAAATATTTTTATGAAATAATTGGGAGAAGATGTAAATTTTTAAAAAAATTTGAGTAAAATATAAAGTGATGATTGGAGACACCATATTAAATCTAACTTTTACTTAAATTTTAAGTAAAATTTGTGTATATATTTGAATAAGGGCTAGATATGGCCTTATTCTACCACATATCCTTTTATTCCAATGCTTACACTTAACCGATAAAGAAACAATATAATATGAAAAAGGGAAAAGACATTAATCTAGCACACAAAAGGTAACAGCAAGAATATGCACCTAATGTCACATAATTAGCAACTCATTTGTGAGGTGACTAGGTGAGCACTTGCGACTTTTCAAATCCCTCTATCTTCTTCAATGTCTAGACAAAATCCTATTGTAACTCTCTGTAGCATATTTTTCAGTTTTTGACCAGAAAAAAAAGTGTTGATGATTTTGAATAATAGATAGACATGGAAAAAGAAGATGCTGACATTGACCCCGATGATGCCCAGCTGTAGCACTATCTTAATAAAAGCAGATGCTCCATAAAAGGAGGAAAGTGATCAATATGAAAGCATGCAAAGGCCAAAATGAATTTTGCAACATATTGTTTTTCTCGCAATTCGACATGATGCATGCTAGAATACCTATAGTAGAACCATGTGTTAGATATTATACTATGATAGCGTTTGGTAACGCGATTGCAAAACTAATTTTTGTAATCGCTAGATTTAAAACTAATTCTGTAGGAAGCTGTCTCCCCCAGCTTTCTCAAATCCCAATTTTTAGCATTATATGTCTGAAATCTGTTTGCAACAAGCTACGATTGTAAAATTGTTTAGTTGCACAATTGCAGAACCAACTTCCTGCAATCACAAATACTGCGTAATCGCACAACCAAACACCCCCTATATTCCATATATGAATGAAGCATATGAATTCAAACTGGAAAACAATGAAAGATCATAAGTTAGGAACATATACAATGTCAGTTCTACTTCTTTTAGAAGGAATTGCCTATAATTAGGAAGCAATTACGATCTTGGTGTCTTAAATTTTCTCTAATTTGATGAAACTGACATTCATGAAGGAATCCCTTATTGGGAAATGAAAAAAAAAAAAAAAGATCATGAGGAGACACATCATGTCAAATGGACAAAGCAATTCCAGCCCCTGCCAACAATGAGTGTGCTACTTCATATACAACCATGAGCAAGAAACAAGCATTGTCCGAAACCTCTTTCCAAGATATTTCATGCATCAAAATTGTTATGTTGGCTTGAAAACGGGCACATCAATTCACCAAATATATTTCTCATACAAACTTGTTTCTCACTTTTCACACAAGCTCATCTAAACATTTCCAGTTCTTGCTAACCAAAGACAGTCAATAACATCACTAACAGTGATTACTTTTCATTTTTACATTCAGTTAAAAATCAATAGGTTAATCCTTTACACAATATCTTATAGACCAAAGGATTTTAGAAGATTTAATTTTAATTGATGTTAAATCAATGACATTATCCGGTCAACCACGCCGCTTCCAAGACTACCTAATATCAGAAAATTGAACTAGTGCCTTACTACCAAACTATGGGGAAAAAAAAGTTAGACAATCATTTATGGACGGAGAAAGGTATTAAAACATCAATTAAACCTCATGTGAACATGCATGCATATTCTATTCCATTGATGCAAGGATAAGCATACAAAAAAGAATGACAAACTTTTTAGAATCTCAGGCTCGGCAAAGAGTGTTCCTTGAGCATCATGTTAGACAAATAAAGGAAGAATTTAGTCAAAATAATATCAAAGAAACATATGGATTCGTGTACGTTTTCTTATGTATGCTTTTGCATGTGAATCATGAGTTCCAATAAAAGAGGTATGTAGTTCCAACCCAGTTTAATGATAAAAGAAAGCCAAATGAGCAACAGTCAAGAAAATTTTCCTTCATTGATTTCATCTACAATAAAACTAAAACCAATTCCATAATCACAATGCGGTTTCACCTGAATACATCAGGACCATTCAATTTTAGACTAAAAAATTACTTAAATGACATGAATACATCAGTCATTCAGAATTTCCTATTCAAGCCAGATGAAACATAATGATAATTCAATTGAAAAATGACATCACCAGCTAAAATCAAAATTGCTGACCCTATGATACCATCTCAGTTCCACAGCATGAAGAACCTGCACTCCAGCAATTATACTTTGACAACATGGATGTTCATCAGATTAATTATTTCAATGAGGGCAACATCCTCATCATAAATATCTTACCTTGCAAAAACATAATACTCCTAAGAGAAAATAACTTGACTAAAACTGGAAACATGAGGAAATAATAATAACAATATTAGTACACTTCAGTTGAGGCAAAAAGTATAAAATTAACCAAGTCAGTACACTTCACGGTATCAATTTTGTACGGTACCTGGATACACTTCGGACACAGGTCACTAGGACAATATTTATGCCACCATCTTTACTGATGCATCATTGATCATACACAGCGGATTGACCAAAAACATGTTGTATCAGTTAATTTCACAATTTAACAGATCACATACCTATTATTCATCATTTTGCATCCCTGTTGGTGTTATGATCAACTTGAAGCTGATGCTAATGCGAGCAGGATGACAAAAACACGGCATGCATCAATGGATATGAACACCAAAGTCTACCACAGAAGTGGACACAGATAATAACAGCCCAGTACAGACAAACAGACATACATTAATTTTCCTTCATGGTGACCTCTGATAGAAACCAGAGGCACTACCCTGTATGGCATCCCATGTTCCAAAAAAAGGAGGTAAACATTGGGAAAGGGATCCTTTTTTAAGTCAAAAGGATGAGTTTACTTAAACAATCTTCCCACTTGATCTGTGAACTGAACTGAGTGGTGAAGCTAGATTCCATTGGATAAGTGCTCCTTGAACAAACGTGGCAGCAGTTCATGGGCACTCACATCAACAAGCTCCGGATCCCTGCAATAAGTTTGAACTATATGATATAATATAACTCTATTGAATGGATTGAAGGATAGGGTTCAATCAATTAATCCAATATATAAAGAAAAATGGATAAAAAATAAAATGAAAATTGAAACATATAAATCACATGTGATCTCATCATTCCATTAAACATGAGAATGAAAAATAAATTATGTCATGTGAAATATAATTCATTCTCCAGTCAATTGAATGAAATAAAGAATGGCAATGGCAAAATATTGAGCATCTCAGCAATGCATAAAGCTAAATGCATGCATGACTCACCTACATAATGCCCGTCCTTTTTCTGTCGAACTAGGGACAAACCATAGTTTGCGCAAGACAGGTGACTCAAATTGAACAAAGAAGCCGTCACTTTGCCCATGCTTCCACTTTCTTGATCCCTGACCTTTCCAAACCTGTCAAGACATTAAGTATGATATTATGGAACGGATCTAAATAAACTGCTACCATCGATTAACAATTTAAAATTCTAGAAAGCTAATATAATTCATTCAGACACTTATTTAGTCATCTAATAAGTTCTATAAATTCATCCTAAATAAAAACATAGAAAGAATTCTTTTAATTAAAACACAAATGATATTACAGGCTCTTTAGGGAAGAAAAATCATTCCAAGAGTATCAAATGGAACACCAGACACACAAAATCCTTGATATACCTGTGGATAAGATATGGAACTTTTTGCAACTACTAAACAAGCAGCCTTGGAGAAGGATTCCTCTGCATACTGCCTAAGAAATGAGAAGCAGCTGCTGTGCGTGTGGGGGGATTCAAATGCCTGAGCAAAGGATAAGAAAAATGAATTGAGTAAACTGTGTAATCAATGAGATATGGTACACATACATGAATAACCTGACAATCTATATATCAAAATGTCCATCAAGAAAGTATGATAAAGTACTCGAGAAGAATAATGTATTGCAGAATTATGCAGGAGACTTGTCCAAACTGAATAGAATTATGTACAAATGTATGTGTTAATGTTGAAAAACAATGTCTATGTTAATGTTGAAGAGACAGTAATTGAGTCACTGTGTGTTGAAAATCTCAAATCAAGTGCAACTGCAGAATTACAAGACCTCTTGATCAAATCACATCAGCAGACTTGTAATTTCCATGTTTTTTCATTGAAGTTATTTTAAATTGGAATTCGAGAAACAATGTTGAAACTGGTATTCTGGGAAACACGACTCCCTTTGGCATCACATCGAACTCTGTGTTTTTCCCTCATATGCCTATTATTCCTAAACAATCCTGGTATTTTCTTATGCTTGATTATCTTCTTTTACTCATTTCCTGATACAGAGTATGGAATACTTTGCAATCCTGCAATGAGGCACAATCTCTTCAACAAAATGGCTAGACAACCACTTGCTTTTATCACCATAATCATTGGAACTAACAGTGAATTACCTACAAGATACGAAGATTGTAAACAATGCATATCAGTAAATTCCTGTCCAAGCAATGTACATGGAGAAAAAACAATCAAGCGATGTACATGGAAAAAAACACTCAAGCAATGTACATGGTGATATCAACTTTTCTGTATCCAAGTGAGTGATCTATGAATATATGATTGAAAAATGCAATGGATAGAGAAAACTCCATTGTATTCACAAACACAACTATTAGCCAGTTAGAGAAAGCAAGCAACTATTACAACATTACATACCTTGTCAACATTGACAATCGGTGCATATTTGTCGGTCTGTGTCTTCTGTTTATCAAGAAGGAAGTTGACTTTGGCATCTAGTTTTGAGGTTTCATGCCATCCTTTAGTAGCCGTCTCAATCACGTCAACAATGAAAGAGAAGATTTCTTCTCGATCTTCATCATTTATTTTCAGCTACAAGAAAAAAAATATTCTAAATACAAAAGTTCTTAAATTTTCCTGGCTTGTCCATTGGAAGCTTATCAAAAAGCAGGAATAGAATTACTGAGTAGACAATGTCAATTAAAAAAACAACAAAATAATGCTAGCCACATAAAGAGCTCAATGGACTTGAAGAATATTCTATAAAGTAGATTTCACCCTTGGAGAGTCGGGGGAAAGTGAATGAAGAAAGGGTCTTCTGTGTCGAATCAGAAGGTGTAACATAAGAAGCTAGGGTTTCAGTCTGACTATGTATTTTCTATTTTTCCTGTTGGGTGACAAAAATTCTTCCAATGTGGATGTGAGTGCAGTACAGTAATCCAAGATGATAATATGAATGACTGTTTCATGCAAAATCATAATTTTAACACTGTGAAATTCCATTTCCATAGTAAACTGGCTTATATCGTCACTGAAAAAAATGAAATGTTTGCATTCAGTTCTCTTAATGTCAGGAAGATCAAATTCGAGGGGAACCAAAAGGAGAGGGAGGGTTGACACAGAAGAGGAACAGGGGGAGATATCACTTTGAACACATAATGGATCATGGAACTGACAAAGACAAAGTTACAAATAACGAGTGCAAACAGGATTACATGTAAACCACAGCTAAGATTTAAAATAAAAATCCAATGGTGAGTATAATGATAGAGAGAGCTCCCCAAAGAAGTTCAATAAATCCCCCATATCAATATCTGGACATCAGTGTAAGTGTGGAATATTTTCCAAGAAGAAGACACGAAGGAAAACCGGTTTGGAGACGAGTTTCAAGGCTAAAGGTGACTTGCATTACAGGATCAAAGTAAATGTTGGAGCTTGAATTATCAGTCAACAAGTTAACGGATTGATCCAAAATCCCAGGAGAGGAACAAGAAGAAAACTTGGAGGATTTGGCTCTAAATCTATGTTTCCAACAACTCCTCTATGTCTATCTTTGATCAAGCAACTACACTTTTCTATTTGCCCAAAAAAGGAAAGTGGGGGACAGTTTCTCTTCATCACTGGCCCATCTCACCCGACAAGCAAGATATTTGAGCGTCAATTACTCTTAGGAGTAATAAACATTAACCATTATAGGTCCCATTCACCTTTCAGACCATTACAAAAATAACATTTCATACTCAGCTACTGGAGGAATGGAATAACTTGAAATCTCAAATAAATAAGCATGTGGAATGGAAAATAAAAATAGAACTTTTTTTTTTCATCTTTGTTTGTCTTTTGCGTGTGGATGTGTGTAATACATGCTAAGCTATCACGCAGTGCACTTACTAGTTCAGGCTTCAAGGAGTCCAAACAATTTTTCACATCAACGCTAGAGCGGATGTTCTCTATTTCTTGAATGCGTTTTTTATCCTTTGCTAATTGTTCAAGCCTCTTGATTTTTCTTGGCACTTCTGTACTCTGTGGACTATGCTGCAACGCCAACTGGAAGGCAGCCAGGGCCTGGATTAAGAAAAGAATACAAAATATCACTGAACAATAACATGAGACTGCCGGTGGGAAAAAATAGAAAAAATATCATACTAGACAGACAGATGTGGAACAATCTAATTCTCTAGAAAATAGTAAGCTGGTATAAGTCACCTCTACTTGCAGTTTGTGTGTACCAGAATTCAGTCTGACAAGATGAATAGGTCCATTTCTTAGGTGATATGTATTTGTGCATCCAAAATAAATGATCAACAAAGACTTCTCGAATGACCATGAGCAGCAAACAAGTGGATATCCTTTGAAATAACTAAAACTGGTTGAATAAATGCTAAAAGAATGCTTTAAACATACATCAACAAAGATTTCTCAAATGACCATGAGCAGCAAACAAATCCTTTGAAATAACTAAACTTATTGAATAAATGCTAAAAGAAATGCTTTAAACTTACATCATCATATTGTTCCATTGCCTCCAAAATGCACCCTTTCCGGAAATAACCCTGGAAATGTTTCAAATTAGTGAGTTGTTAAGCAAGCAGTATGACACTAAAATCAATCAGACAGAAAGTTCTATCTGATGTCGCATGACAGTAAAAAGATTAATATACCTTTTCCCAATCAGGTCTAAGCGTGATTGTTGTCTCAGCATCAGCAAGAGCCTTATTGAGCTTAACCAAATGCAGAAAAGCTGCAGAGCGGTTACTGTCAAATAACACAGTGGTTAATGATTAGTAATAGATATATTTGTCACTTACATGCAATAGTAATAAAATTTAGATTAAGTAGAAGAATTCATAGAACATGGAGTATTATGTTAAAGGCAAATCAACCACCTCAGTCAGAAGTCAAGAACTGATCCTTCTTTTAGCATTCTTCTAATTTACCAAAGTGTCTTCAAGAGAAGTGAAACTATCACTAGTCTCTAATTGGGATATTACCAGAAATCGAAATACAACAAAAAACAATAATACTTCTCTGATTTTTTATCAACATGAGGGAGACAATGAAACACATCCCAATTACATAGAAAAGGCCCCATATTAAGGTCGTAAACTAGTAGTGTTATAATTGGTTGTTAACCCTCTAGATGTATCAAATTCTTGTGAAGCCAGCTGATGGTAAAAGTGGGGCCTGCCAGGTGGATTATGACCAACTTTAAAAAATAAAAAAATCTCACATGAGAACAACCCACCAATAGATGTTTAATATCTTCAGAAGCCTTGGTAAGGAAGTAGCATTTAGATGCCAAAGCCAACCTTTTTATGAGGGAGGTCCTGCGTTACCACCCTCTTGCAAATAAAAATCCAAAATCTTCAGCAGGACCTTTCTTAAGACACAAAAAAAAACAGTTAATCCCGTTGCTAAAAAAACATTTAGATGACATGCTGCATGTCCCAAAGAGAAGGTAGGCTTACTGCAAATTTCAACAGTACAGGTTGGACAAAATCTGGGGTAGGATCAGACTTTATGGGTTGGCCCCAATTAATATATCCTACTTCATTTTACTTCAAAAAAATATATATCCTACTTTGGTAAAGTGTAGGATGATGACAAGTTCTGGGGTAGCCAAGGCCTTGTTGCAGCTAACATGAGCTCACGAGGGGTGGAGGATGAAGCTACGGTCTTTAAATATGAAGGAATAGATATTCCCCGTCCATCATGCATCACCTTGCAATTGTACATTCAAAGACATTCGAGCAGCATGTGACACGCATCCAAAGGGAGGATGTCAAAGAAGCATTTGTCCTTCTACACGTCAATGGAGAATTCCACTTGGTCATGCACAATTTTGAGCCCTATTTTAACCAAGCCAGAGAATATGGGTGTGTATAGGATTCTGTGTGGAGATCATCAAGCTTGCTCACATCAGAGACCACATTCTTGCAGCTCTTAGACTCCATGACCACATCACACACCTTGCCACTAATGCTATACATGGTGCATAAAATTGTGTCTTAGAGCCAAGCAATTTCACCTTCAACTCATGAAGTGAAGAAGGAACCTCAGATCATCGGCTTCTCCCCTTCATCTTCATACACGTCTTTATCATCCAAGAAGGTATCATTTCAGGATTAGATTTTTTTTATTAGATTTTTTGGTTCCTTTTTTAGAAACTTATCCATTTCTTTCTTTTTATCTCCTCTTTAGTTTTATTTGTTGATTATTTATTTGGGTTTATTGCGAGATCTTTTGTTTAACAACAAAATAGTTCAAAATAAACCCCAAGATTTAGGGTTATTCTACTTCATTTTTCATTCTTTTTTTAAGGGGAAAAAACTTGATAAACATTATTTTTCATATTTTTGTTTTATCTTCAAATTTTTTGTTATTTTTTTTCTTTGATTGTTTTTTTTTATTCTTTTTTTTTCTAATTTTTTAAACAGGTGTATTCATTTTTTCCTTTTAATTTTGTTTATTATTTTTTTCCCTATTTTATTGCAAAATTTTTGTTTTTGTTCTAATGACCATTGTGTAGGACCATGATGCAACATATCGTTTTTCAGCCTCCTGGTCAAGGGCTAGCTTTGCAAAACTGGGATGTTAGGTTCAATTGTGCAAAAAAATTGGAAATTGTTCAAATACTTTTTGTGTTGGTAATCACTAAAAAAAAATAGTGTGAATGTGAGGCACCATTTCAGGATTTAGCTTGGGTCTTGTGTATCCCAACTACTCTCAAAGCCAACCTTGAAATATAAACCCTAAACCATAAAGTTCTCAGTCAAAAGGGTCTTCCTGGGCCCATTCTTCTTTGCGAAACAAGAACGACTCATGTCCTACCTCATTTCAAATATGTCTATGGGACATGCAAGGGGTGGACGAGTTGACGTAGAGGTCGAACTGAATTGGTGTAGGGCTCAACAGTGAGTAGTGCCATGTTCAGCAGAATGTTGCTCGCTGTGCTGGCTTGCTTATTCATGAGAGATTCTGATGCTCTAGTCTGAGGACAAGTTAAAATGCCTGCGACAATATACACAACTCCATGAGGTTGAGCATGTCTCCAATCAGGGACAGGAGTCCGCCAATGTAGCAAGATGCCAGCTTTTCCTTATTCTTCTGGAGGTCAATTCAAGCCACCAACCGGTTGAATTTGACAATATAATCCACCACAGTTTGAGATCCTTGCTTGAGGTTTTGTAGGGACTAAAACGACTCCGGCATCTATGCATTCAAGTGCTTCAATGTTTGGATGGTAGTTTGTCACAGCGCTCTTTGTCCAGATAGGTTTGCACCCACCATCTTTTCCTGGTAGGACAGTTAATGAACTCCCACGGAAGGTGGTGATCTCGAATTTGACGACTTGTATCCATCGGTACTGGTCTAAAGGCGATGATAATGGTTCTCTCACCATCCTTTCCTCGTAGGGCAGTTAATGAAGTAGTAGATTGAGACATTGTCCCAAGGGAATCACCTTGTAGAAATCGTCCACCCTAGATACTTTTGGGCTTGGAGACTCGATAAGGGATGGACATCAACCTCTATTGACTTACTCAAACAGCCTCTGATTGTTTGAGTGTCTGACATATTTGCTCCACAAAAAAATTGAGTGTCTGACAGCTTGGTTGGTATAATAGATAGCTTAGCAAAGTGGTGGCATCTACAGTCACACATGATAAAAATGCATATGATGCAACTACCAATAATATATAAGGTGTACTACTGCCCAGACCCACTCTCTCCCATGCTCCACTACAATATTTTCAAGCAAAATACATAAAGAATCTCACAAGCAATGTTTTCTTCTTTCCCTTCACACGATGTGAAGGCATATTGTATCATCCTGCAACAATGTTTTACAATCATTACATGATGCACCTTAACTTCGGGCAACGGAGTCATAGATAGCTACACTTCCCATTCCTATAATCTTCAAAAACATAGGAGCAAATATTCAATGGAGGAAGACTTTCCACTTAAAGAAAGAAGATGTAATGACAAAAGGATGTATTAAAAATAATCAACAACCAAATCCAATGAAAAGCATATGGAAAATTTTACACACTATCTATTTTACAGTCCAAACCGCAGGTCATCCATGTTTTCAGTTTTTTTTTTAAATCATATATATACTTTTATAAAAGGTAAAGTATATATTACAATGAATGAATCAATAGATGGTAATGGTATCATTTATAGAAAATGTGAAAATTTTTCAGGGAGGTATATAGTATATACCTCGTTACAGTGAGTGGATGGGACTATAAGACTGCATTTGGGACTATAAAAAAAATTGAATGTAACAGCGCTCGAAGAATATACATAAACAAGTTGCATAACAAACCCAAAAGACCCAAACAATCGGAGTCAGACAAACAGTAAACTCTAAAAAGAAACAAAGAAGAAACCCAGATCAATATTTGAAGCCACGAGAGAAATAACCTGTAGAGGGCGGCGTTGGAGGGATCCTTTTTGATGGCCTGGGTGTAGAGGGCGGCGGCTTTGAGATAGTTCCCGGCCTTGAATTGTTCGTTCCCCTCGTCTTTCAGTGAAACACCCGCCCTTTCTTCTCCTCTTCCTCCTCCACGACCCGATTCCGCCATTTCACCTCTTCTTCTTCTTCTTCTTCTTCTTCGGGGATTAGGGTTTAGATTTTGGTTGTCCCTTGCCAATGCAGCGCAGCTGATTGTATCAGCTGAGTGGAGTGACTCATCAGTGGGGACCTCGGGTCCGGTCGGTCCGCGAATGCCCTGGCCTCACTTGTGTTTCAATTCTGACGAGCCATCTGAACAGGGATATAAGTTAGGGTGCGGCTAGAGCCACCCCACAACCTCTCCTACCCACCCCTTTTCTTCCCCACCCAGTCATATATCCTCACTTCGTAAGCCCACCTTTATATAAATATTCAACCCAAATCATTTCCACCCCACCCCATCTACTATTCTATAAAGCTATGGAGCATGTCGAACCAAATGAAACACTGAAGACATGGAGCATGTCGAACGAGATACATAACACTTCAAATGTTTTTTTTATTTCAGAAAGCCATGGACCATGTCGAAACAAACCAAACACGGAAGACATATAGCATGTCGAACGGGATACAGAACACTTCAAACCTCCGTATGTTTGAAACAGGAATAAGCCCCCGGGTAACCTGGTATAAAAGGGAATAAAGGATAAAGGGTGTTTGAAAACATAAAATAGGTAGGGATAAAGTATGTCATAATAAATTAGTATAAAATGGTATATGAATTCTAACCTACCCCTGAAATTAAAGTTATTATATATTATTTCACCCAAAGAATATATGGGTTCATTGTCAAATCAATTGTTTTCATCTCTTATAAATCACATGTCAAATTAACTATTATTATTTTTTCACTTTTTATGAATTATTATCCATACTTTATTCACATTTTACTCAAACAACAAAACATTTATTACAGAAAAGCCATGGATCATGTTGAACCAAATTACACACGAAAGACATGTAGCATGTCGAATCAAATGTTTTTTTATTCTAGAAAGTCATGGACCACGTCGAACCAAATTAAACACGGAAGACATGGAGCATGTCGAACGGAATAGTAAACACTTTAAAAGTTGGGGTGGGTTAGGGGTGACAAAAAATGTAACGAAACATTTTTATTTATAAATAAAAGGGGTGGGTAGGAGAGGTTGTGGGGTGGCTCTAGCCGCACCCTATAAGTTATTCTAGAAAAAATGTTTACCAACCAAATCTCATAGCCCCCGTTTGAAACAGGGATAGATTTTATTCTAAAGTATAGATTTATCCAAACATGAGTGAGTATAAATAAGGATAAAATAATTTTGTGTTTGGTTGTGTTTTGAATTATTCTTTTTTATAAACGTAAGAATAAATGTTTTGTTGTTTGGGTACAATGTGAATAAAATATGGATAATAATTTATAAAGTTAAAAAAGTAATGATAGCTGATTTGACAGTTGATTTATAAAAGGTGATGACAGTTGATTTGACAGTGGACCCACTATTCTTTGAGTGGAATAACATTGGATAACTTTAATTCCAGGGGTTGATTGGAATCCATATACCACTTTATCTGGGTTTATTCTAGCATACTTTATCCGGAGTTATCCGGGTAAACAAACACCCCAAAATACTTATTCGGGGTCATCCGGGGGTTATACCAATTCCAAACGGGGCAATAGTATCACGTGTTTTTATAAAATAATATCGCTTGATGAGGTATATGCTCTCATAAAAAAATATATTGTTATATTTCGTTTAAATTGAATGCACTCATTTTTAATAAATATAAAAAAATATTTAATAAGATAAATACAATTAACCCCTTGATTTTTATCCAAGTTAGAAAACTATATCAGTATCAAATAAGTTATGTTATAGGAAAAATTTTAAATAACCCCCTCTAAAGTGAAATCTATATAATCCCATGATTTTTCCTACAGTCCAACCCCTTGAAAATAACCACTTGAGTTAAATTTATATTAACAGAAGATAATATTTTATAAATATTTCATTTAGGTAGCATGAAAACACAGTATATCAAAAATTTTCTACAATTTATTAAAAATGCGAAAAATCCTCTGGATAGATTATAAAATCATATTCGGAGAAGTAAAATCACTATTTAGAGATGATTTTTCATATTTTTAATATATTGTAAAGGGTTTTTGATATACTGTGTTTTCATTCATAGTTAACCAAACTGAATATTCGCTGAATAATCCTAATATGTCAATAAAAATTTAACTCAAGGGCTGTTTGGATTTACACGAGTGTTTTCAAATGCTTATATAGACTTTTTCAGATAGTTTACAAGGGGTTATATGGATTTTTCTCTATTTGATTGTGATTTAATTATTCTAATCATTTTTTTTTTGTAATGGATAAGTAATGGATAAAAATTGAATAAAATGTAGATAAAAATTTATAAAAGATAAAAAATTATTAGACATGTGGTCTAATTTATAAGAGACTGTGACATATGATTTAACTTGTGGCCCTTCTGTACTAGTGGAATAATAGAATTTAAGACTTATTTGGAATACTAGTTTATTCTTACAAATTATGACATGGCTATATTCACCTTTCTCTTGGAAACAAATAAATTTTTTATCCAAATGTTAAGGGCATTTTAAGCTTTTACTCAAAATTCATTAAAAACTCAATTTGATATTGTATTTTTCAATTATGATTTTGAGTTTTATTTAAATTTTTAAAAATTTCTATCTTATCCTCAAATATTTCAACAAAAAAAAACATTAGGATTTTTGTTGGTTTTGATATTGGTTTCTCCTGGTTTTGAGTTTTACTCAAATCAAGTCTATTTTATATGAAAAAATGGTCTTTTTATTTTTAGTAGCAAGGCCCATGAAGAACAGATACAACAAGCAAATTAAGTCCATAACCCAAAAAATGAGACTCCCATGTAATGGATTTGACAGGGAAGCGGGGTAAATCAAGTCTCCCTTTGTAAGAAGGGTAACACTTCAACCACCTCACGAGGGGAGGTGTACCTAAAAATGATCATTGAGGTAACAAAAATTTTTGGGTGATTTGAGTAAAATTAAGTCTCCCTTTGTTTGGTGAAATTTTCCCTTCTTTTGATATAGTTTTGAACTTTAGTCAAAGAAGCTAACCAACTGAGATACTACCGCGCTAATGGAAAAATTTTAGGGATATTTTTGCACTAAAATTTTTAAGAAGGGTATTTTGACTAAACTAATTTTTTTGAGGGGTATATATATATAAATCCATTTTTCTATATATAAATATAATTATTAATAACATATATATGTAAAATAATACTCACAAAATACAAATAGTTCCAGATATCCCAATTTCTAAAGCCATTTGATCAAATACAATTTTTTTATGATTGACAAAGAAGTCAAAAATTCACATCCAAATCTCACCAACCTTTATAAGAAGACTCAAATTGCTAAACAAGGAAAATTTGAATAACATCTACTAATCTTATTGGAAAATGTTTTTAAAATAATTTTACCATGAGGTTTTATTTAGCATGTTCAAAAAAAAAATCTAATTAGTAGTAAAGATACTGAGCATTATTATACATAGTTCTTTTTTTCTGCCCAAGTCTACTCTTATATATCATATTAGCATAATACACTAACATTAAAGAGGTATATATTTTGATTAAAAAAAATTATATATTCTATAAACAAACACTATAGGATTGTCACAACCTTGTGACATAGGATTAAGGCTGTCAATTATATAAAAAATATCTGAATTTGATCCAAATCCATATCAAAAAATTCAGAAAATATCCGATATCTGAAAAATCTGCATCTATATTCGAAAAATTATTTGTATTCAAAAATGTTCGGATTGGATATGAATATGTTGTATCTTATCCGAAAAATATTCGTATTTGAAAATGTTATTATATTATTATTTATTTAATTATATATTTATATTTTTATGATCAATGTGAGTGTTTATTTTTATTTTTACTTTAAAGCATGTAATGTTTTTTTATATATACTTATATTTTATGTTTTATATAATGTAATTATTAAATTTTTTACATATTTCAAATATTAGATATATGATTTTTATTTTTAGATATTGAATATTTGAATAATTTAATTATTCCATATTCATTTTAAATTTTCAGATATTTCGGATAATTATCCGTATCTAAATATGAAATTTTGAATCAGATACGGATATTTATTTTCACTATCCGTGGAATATTTAGTTCGGATATAGGCTTATTCAATTCGTATTGATTCGATTGACATGCTAACATAGGACTAAAATACCAAACTTGGTTTGTTCATTTCTTTGAGAGATTTTAGTCCCACATCGGTTGCTATATATTTCTTTCCATCATTCATAGGAGCATTCCAAGAGCAAGGAAGCACGACCTTACTTGAACAGGATCTGTTCTATAGGCTCGTACTACTGCATCCTTTGACAACATTTGTCAGTCACCAAAGTCTGGTTGATGCAACATGACCGCGTGATCAGAGCGTGATTGACGGTCCGGATCATCCCATCTAGGGTTCTCCGGCTGTAGGGGATTGTAACCCTTGCCCTTCTAGGGTTTGGGTATGGTCACTCGGTTGTCTGACAGACTTCCCCCTTTTTGTTGTTTTTGGGGCCAACAGAAACCTCCATTGATGGTGAGCTATTCGTTCTCTTTTGGGTTTCAATGTACACTTTTTATATACAGCTTCAGCAGATCAGTGTTTAGTGGACACTCAAAATTCGTTCACTTTGGGTGGATAAATATCATATGGGTTGTGAAAAAAAGTGTCATTCAGTGGGGGTGGTTTTTTTTTTGTTGGAAAAAATAATGGTTTGATGTGTATTTTTTAGGGGAAAAAAATTGTTTCTATTTGGGTGAAAATATATCATAGATTTTGTTAAGTGTTTTGTGGATACTCAAAATTCGTTTTCACTTTGGGTGGATAAATATCATATGGGTTGTGAAAAAAGTGTCATTCAGTGGGGTTTTTTTTTTTTTTTGTTGGAAAAAATAATGGTTTGATGTGTATTCTTCAGGGAAAAAAATTGTTTCTATTTGGGAATATATCATAGATTTTTGTTGAGTAAGTGTTTAGTGGATACTCAAAATTCGTTTTCACTTATTAAAAAATATTTCAATCACAATAAATTGAGAAGATCGGACGGTCACGCGTTGGACAATCAAATTGTTCAACGCCTGTTGGACCTAACCCGATCCCGTATTCTTTAATAAATAAAAAAATTGTTTCTATTTGGGTGAAAATATATCATAGATTTTTGTTGAGTAAGTTTTTTAGTAATTACCAGAAAGAATGATTTCTCCAGCCCTAACTCAATTTTACTAAAAATTTGAGTACAAACTTCATTGGATATGATGTGTCTTCAATCATTATTTTGTGTTTTACTCGAATCTTTTATTCTGACTCATTGATTGATATGAAAATGTGGAGTTAAAAAAAAGTGTCATTGGATATTTGGGTAAAGGTTTGAGTCTTCCTTCATTTGGGTAAAAGTTTGAGTAAAAACTTTATTCGATATGGGTATGGGTAAATGGTTAGAGAGATTTTTGAGTGATCTTTACTCAAATTTAAATTTGGGTTCACTTTGGGTATAGGATCGGAGATGTTCAAAGTTACATGAGCAGTTATAAAACAGAAAATATGATACACTACGCCCAAGAGTGTAACCTCCTCAGGCATTCCAATCCCAGGCTTCCTTTTTCAATTCATCTATTCACATTGCCAGACTGTAAAACAGCAAAAATTGGTGGGAGCATATTTACTATTGTGTTCTTTCACACCTTCTCATGACTCCCATTTGTTTAAATAGTATGATTAAGGACATGTCTTTGATTCGAGTCTAACCAATGTTCGAAATATCGATATATTCGATATATCGAATTGGTCGCCGATCGATATATCGATCGGCCGGTTTTTAATTTTTTTTTTGAAATAAAATCGGAAAAAAATGAAAAAACAGTGAAAAAACATAAAATGTGAAAATAATGAAAATGAATAAGAATAATTTGATATGAAGATAATACTAATTTTACAATGGTTTTGGTTTGAAAAAAATACAGAACTAATTAACTACAACATGAAACTGAAGAAATTTTATTTAAACAACATGGAATTTTTTTTGTGGAATTTTGGCTTCTTTTGGGATTGAGGGATTTTGGGAAGAAATTGTTTGCTAAATAAGAGAGTAGAGAACTAGAGGTTGTATGAGAGTGATGGAATGGTAAAGAAGATGATTGTTGAGTTGTTGTGGTGAGAATGGAGGGTTTTAGGGGAGTATTTATAGGATTGGGAACAAAAGGGGCAAAATTAAAAAAAAAAATGAAGGGGGGGTTTTTACAAATTACCCTCCCCCCCCCCCCCCCAAACGGCTATATTGCCGTTGCCGTTGGGGCCCCAACGGCCTGTTTTTTTTTTAAAAAAAAGCAAACGGTCGAAGTCGACCGTTCGGACGATATATCGGTCGATTCTGATATATCGATGATATATCGATATATCATTGACGTCAATGACGTCAGCGAAAATAGATAAAAACTCGATAAACGATCGATTTTTTTGCGAAACCGTCGCCGAAATCGATATAGCGACCGATATTTCGATATATCGATCGCTATAAAAAACTATGAGTCTAGCACTGACTTACCCACTTGTTTGTTGGCGATTATTCGAAAAAAGAATCAGTAGGACCGGAACAAACAAGCGGAGGTAACCTTCCCAGCTTGACCGTAAGGTCAGTCATGGGGATTCCTCCGATATCCAAAAAAAAAAAATGTAGCATTAGCCTCACCACGTTTTGAATGAGAGCTATGGTTCTTATCCATCTATTGGAGGGTCATCCCTTAGTATAGGAGATCTAGGCAATCCTTAGGGCCCCATCTACGAAGAGCCCCTAAATCCTAAAATTATTATTTAACTTACTTTACTTCTTCGTCTTCGTTTACAACATAGGATGATTCTTATTCACCATACAAAAATAAATACCAAGTTTAGTCACATGGCCAACTTGCCCTTCTTGAACAAGTGAGACAAGCGGACAGATCTTAATTTGATGGTTATAGTTCAGTATTTCCTATTTCATTGGAATATGTATTTTATTTTTAGATTTTTTTGTATTCATTTAAGCTTTGTTATTTATTTTTTCTTTGCTCCTATTTTATTGGGATTTTGTTTAATTTTTACATGAATTTTTGGGTTAATTTTAAAAATTCTTCTAAAATTTTATGCAATGATAAACACCAAGGGCCCCATTTTGAAATTTTGCCTAAGTTCCCACATGGCCCCTGATCTATTGACTAACATTGAGTCAGTTTCAACCTCAACACACCGTAGTTTGGTCTGATCTGCTAACTTTTTAGCCTTCAATCATGTTTGGGGGCATCTTTATTAACAAGAAACTCGAAAATCCCTCTAAAAAAGAGCTTGATTTACTATTAGAACCTCATTTTTTTGTCCCCCGTCATTTCAGTGGCAGCGCAGGAACTCATTGCAAAGATAGCATTGGTTAAAATCTATTGTAGGATGGAAGTTTTGGCTCTTTGCTTGCACTGGAAGATCCTCCTATTCCTCTCCTTCCAAATGCACCAACTGGTAGTAGAGAAATAGAGCCTGGAAAGGCAATGAATTTTGGCTATTTCCATATCATATCCCTCCAAATAACTTTACTTCTTCCACAATCGGAGGATGCTGTCTTCTATGGCATCCTTGTTTGAGAAGTATAATCTTCCATATCCACCACAGTGGAAAAATATACCATTAAGTTATGGAAAAAAGTACCATTCTGGCATGGAGGGAGCACAGTTTAAGTGGCTAGTTTTGTTTTCTTTAAAATAATTTGAGGCTACAGATGCTTTTAAGTTTAAAAGAATGGATTGGTGTCACTTTTTTCCTGGAAAAAATCTTTTTTCTTTGGGTGGATACTGGACAAATATCATGAGTTGTGGGAAAAACTGCTACCTTTGATGTTCAACACGAAAAGATCACAGTTTAAAGTGGGTATTTTTTTTTTTTTGACCTACAAATAATTTTAGGTTGAATAGAATGAATTTTATCATTTGTGATTGGGTGGAAAAATATTATACAAGTTGAGAAAAAAAAGTTCTGTTTTAGATACTCAGCATGAAGAAAACACGGGGTTTCAAGTGGGAATTCTTTTGTGTTCATATAGATGCTTGTAGGTTGAATAAAATGAGTTGATGTGTCTTCATGTTAATTAAGTAGAAAATATGTTGCATTTGTGACTGGGAACTACAACAATGGGGGATTGTGAAACTGTGTGGATTAATATGGGTGTGTGTTAACATGAGAATTTATTTGCATTTATGTGATAACTTTGTTCAAAACCTCATGTAAAGTTTTTATCATTTTTCAGCACTATTTGCCTCTAAAATATGATGCCCATTGGAGATTAACTGTGACTGCTCTTGTTTTTTTATTTTTTATTCATACAATTGTTTGTTACTTATGCAAAAAAATTTCATAAGTTTCAACTTATGTTACTTGCCATTTTTATATGTTTATCATGTACACTTGATGTTTGATGTTCTCATGTTCCCATATTTTACTTGTATATTGATCCTCTTTTTTCTCTTTAGTTAAGCTGTATCGAGCGTGTTCATTTTCTTGACAATGATTGGATGGACAGTCTCAACATATCAGCTAATAGACTCAAGTTTTGACACAAGTGGTGAACCAGAAGATACAAATGAATCTGATGACTGCTTTAAGGTCAAAAGTTCGGCATGCATTCTCGTTTCATTTTGTTTTCAGGCTTTAAATTATTTTTTCTGGGGATCTGCCGCTGTTTAAGAGCAGCTAGGATCATGTTGGACAGTGGAAATTGTGATCATGCTCACGAGCTTGCTGTCTTCTTAAGCAGCTTCATAAAGCATAGTATTTATACTGTGCTGCAAGTGCCTCTTGGTATGCTAGTTGTTTGCATGAAATGAATGTGGGTTTTCTTTTCCGAAGTTTCATAATGTTGTTTAGTTGAATGTTATCAAAACAATTGATGCCCCTGATTTTTAAATGGTTGCCTTTATGACTTAGATGCTTGTATATTTTGCTTTAACATAATCATTGTTTACAGAGTATTACTTCTGAATTCTGATACAAGTTTGATCATATTGTGTCTTTCTTGGTTGATTGTATTTAAAAATATAAATAATTGAGTAGCTTTTCATACTTCATTAAATCAACTTCGTATTTATTTTTGACTCCATGAGTAAGATATTTTATATGAATTTGATAATAGAGAGAGAAATAAATTGAACAGCAATTCATAGAATACTGAGGGTGCGTTTGGTTGCGCGATTGCGCTGCGATTGCGATTACAGGAAGCTGCGTTTGCAATCGCGCAACCAAACAGTTTTGTAATCGCAGTTTTAAACCCAGCGATTGCAGGCAAATAGTGCCCAAAAGCTGCGATTTCAAAAAGCTGAGAAAGTGAGCTTCCTGCGGAATCAGGTTTGCAATCGCAGATTCCTGCAGAATCAGTTTTGCAATCGCGCAACCAAACGCACCCTGAATCACTGAAGATTCTGATGAGTTTTGATGTTTTCTTGCTCATTGATAGATAGCATATCTAATGGGTAGAATTTTGCAAGTGATTGACATTTTAGTTGTAATATATGATTGGGTTTCACGAAGATTGCCTTTTTTCTCATAAATTGTTTTTATAAAACTTTCATCCATTTTGGAGGTCCTTCTAAAATACTCTAGCACAATGGATAGGTTTTGAGTTGATCTGTTTCTGTTTAGAATATGTTCCTCTGGGGTTGACTTTTTATATTATTACTTTTTCCTGCTAAGTGATCAGAATGTCATTATACATACTTTAATATCATAAGTACATCCATTCTTATACATTGATCAACTCAAAAAGATTGGAGTCCATCACATTCTTTATCAACCTAAGTACCTGACCCATCTCTTGGAAATCCCACACATGTAAAGGTGATGAAATGAAAGAAATTTAATTACCTATAACGAATTGTGTTGCTTGTTTATCAACATTTCAAATTGCCCAATTTTTTTAACAAGTCGTTGTCCATGCATAAGCTCACTTGAGAACAATTATGCATGCAATGTTTAGTATCGCAATGCCCAATGTGACTAATGTTATGTACACATTGTGGTTCTAAATTTTTTTCCTCTGTAACTAGATTCTTATATTCTCCTGGAACAATCTCAATATTGGTCGAAATTTTCATTCTGTCAGATTGTCAGTTGAATGAGAATCTGGAGCAATGGGCACATCAAAATGAGTTTGGTTCAATGCTATAAAGCTGACAGGTCTTCACTGCCCTTTCCATAGCCAGATTTTTTTTTTTTTTTTTGTAGAAAGACCCATGAAGGGTGGATATAACAACATGGCTCAAGGCCCAAGAGGGCGAGGACACCCACAAGGGGTTATATGAGTTAAAACCTGTGACCTCCCTGTTGGGAGGGTGCCTCTCGACCACCTTGCCAAGCGAGGGGTGGTGCTCCATGGCCAGATTTTTGGAGCACCTGATGCAGACTTGAAACAGGTGTAGAAATATGTACATGTTTGTGCACCTAAGCATGCATATATACAAACAGTTTTGTGTTTGTGTGTGTGTTTCATTCATCAATCCATTCAATAACTCATTCGGACATAAACAAAGTGCTACAGAGGGATGTATATGAATTAGCTTCTTTTTTTTAATATTGTCTTTTATAAATGATTGAAAAAAAATAATTATACCTACTATCTAATATAGTTATTAGTGTTTATTTACGTGAGAAAGCAATTGGATAATAGGATCTATGTGCAACCCAGTCCATAATTCTCAACTGCTTTGAATTTTTAAAAGTATGTAATTACCTAATAAAGTACCTATTATTAATAAAGTACATATTATTATAAGAAGCGGAGTATACCCTACCTTTCCCTCCTTCAATCAACCCCTCCAACAACCACCCCCAGTACCGCCTCGGCCTTGCCACTCCCTCGATAGTGTCGACCGCAAACTCCTCGACGGCCCTCCTCTGGTCCTACCACGTCAGATGGTCCTCTGTCAATGTCTGGACATTCCTAGCCCTCAACCTCTGCAAGGAAGTTAACCTATTCGATCTCTCTCTGAGTATCCTGGAGACGATGAAGACTGACTTCAACTGTCTCCCGGACACCACCTCGTACAATGTAGTGGTCTGCTTCTGCCTTGAGAACCGCAACCTCAAGACGACGGATAGGCTGCTAGAGGAGATGTGCGAGACGGGGATCCGCCCCAACATGATCATGCTTGTGTAGGCGATAATGGGGTTTTGATGGGCAGGGTGGTTCAACAATGCGGCGGGGCTCACACTGTTGATGGAGGCACACAGTTGCTCCCCGAATGTCGTCACTTTATTATTATTACGATGAATATGATAAATGGTTGGGTTCTGTAATTTGGTTTTTGTTAAATTGCAAATTGAGAATTTTGTTAATTTGTTTTGATTTGGCATTTATGTGGAGTTGAAATTGAGTATGATTATATGTTTTGGTTGTGTGTTGGATGAATTTGAATATCTTAGGCTTTTTTTGTGTGAAGAGATTTGAGTGTGGAATGACTTTCTTTGTTTCCATTGATTGAGACATTGCCCACATAATACATAAATGTAGACATCACATATGTTAACTCATTTAAGAACTTACGATTTTTTTTTCTATTTCCATCGACATGGCCATCGTTTAAAAAATATAATTATGTAGACACCCCTGTCTAACCCATCCTAGGATGTATGGATTTTTTTTTCCGTTGTCTATCGACAATGCCATTGTCTAGGAAAAATAATTACGTAGACACTCCATGTATCTAACTCATTTTAGAATCTATGGGATTTTTTCTTATTGTTTCTATCGACAGAGACACTGTTTAAGAAAGATAATTATGTGAACACCCCATGTGTCTAACTTATGCTAATTATTCACGGTGGTGAGATTGACCATGCCAATTATTTGAGAGGGTGAGAAAGGAAGGATGCTAGTGCCCTTAATGCATTTTTAGGAGTTAAGAACGGATGGTAAAATTGTAAATAGGGGTGATGTTTAACGAGTATAGGGTGGTGGGAATATCCGCCCCTTGTTAACAGTACATTTTTGGAACTCATTAAAAAGGGTATTCTCGTCATCACGTGCAAAGCCGAATCTACTAAAAATCGATTCTTCGACAGATAACATCGCCCCGCGCGAAGAAGAAGATCATTGTCGTTCGCATCTCCTCAGATCCTCTCAAAAAGGCCGTCGTGTTCACGGATCCGTCTATCGTTTGAGATCCGTTTGAAAAAGAAGAAGAAGCCATGGTTGGGGCGGCGGCGGAGGCGCAGCTGAATAGGTTAGAAAGCCAGGTCGATAATGGCGGTGGAGGCGCCTGGGAGTACCTCTCCCTCGTCAGGAAGCTCAAGGTCCGCCGATCCGATAAGGTCTTGAAGCATGGACTCTCCATCTTGAACGACCCCAAAAGGCGATCCAAACTTGGATCGGATGGTATGTCTGTTTCGATTGGTGATAAAAGTTTGTGTTTTTTTATTGGATTTTGATGAGAGAGAGTTTGCGACTTGGGACTTGGGTTTAGGGATGGTTTTGTGAACTGGGCACGCTTTGTCTAGGTAGATTATTGTTAGGTTGACTTTTGGGGGATCTTTTGGAGATAACAGTTAATAAATTGGGAAGTTGGGTATTGGATTTTTGACGATTTAGATATTGGTGATGGTTGCAGATTTTTATTTGGGGTTCTTCTTCTTCTTGGCATCTTTTGGAAGATCTTTGAACTAAGTTAGTAAATTGAGATTTGGGTTTTGATATTTTGATGGTTTTGAGAACTGGATGTGCTTTGTTTTGGTCTATAATATTCTTAGTTGTAATTCTATGTGGGTTTTATCAAATTGATTGTCTTTTGGAGGTTTTGGAGATAAATTTAGTAATTTTGGAAGTAATTTTTTTATTTTATTTTGGGGATTTTGTGAAGTGGGTATGCTTTTGGCCTGCTATAGTCTTAGATGGGTTTTCTTTTTTATGTATTTTTTAGTGGATCTTCATAATGTAGTGGTTTTTTTAATCTACCATGTACCCTGTATTGATTTGCAGAAACACAAAGCAATAACAACATGCAAACAACCAAACACAGAGATACACATTTTTATGTGAAAACCCGAACGAGAAGAGCCACGGGACCTTGATCCAGGCAAACAACTTGTAGATCAAAGGACTCTAGGCTTATAAATCGACACAAAGACCTCTCAGGCTGCGTGATTTATTCAAGTCCTGTTCATCCCCATCTTTAATATGTTCTATCATCCATTCCTTGTTGAAAGTGTGTCGCACACTATAGCTCTGCCTTTAATCCCTCCTTGGTTTTTATTTTCTCACATAAGACCATCTGTGAATGATTTAGATCTGGAAATGATAACATAAAAATCCCATAAAAATTTATCACAAGGAAAACCTATTGAATTTTCTTTTTCTAGGTTTTTTTTGTCCATTTCAGATATACAGAAAATTGAATCCCAAGGTCATAAAAGTAGATAAAACAGTTGAAAAAAATCGGGGATTCTGTTTTATTGTCGACCATTTGAATGCACAACTGTGCCTTTTGAATGGTTAGACACAGTGATGTAGCAATCTTGTCAGGCATTTGAATGGTCAAAGTTCCATTCGAGCGAACACCGTTCAAAACCCCCCTTTAGCATGACATTTGAAATATTGAAATTTTGTTTCAACGTGCACCTTACAGATATCCCTGATCATACACTTCGAGAAATATATCACAGTCCTACTTTTCGAATGCATTTACAGTTCATTTGAAAAATGACAGGGCAAAACTATCCAGCACCTGGGTGTGTTGTTTCAAACGTCATGAAGTTGTTCAAATGCTAAGATCTATTTACCTATATGACGCATTTTCATTGACTCTCCTTATGACTTGATGTGTGCATTATAGATAATGAATGAATTAAAACGTTATGAAATATGAATAAGGTGCATTTATTGGTGGGAATGATCTAGAGCTCTTCAAAAAAAAAAAAATCTCTTCCATCAATGGGTTTTCATTTGGATATGACATTGACACCGTTCTATCCCTTGTAACTGGAATATAGCAACTCTTTTTGTACACAGAATTGGCTAACAAAACTTTTGGAATTACCGTATGGAGATTTGTTGTTTTGGGTTCTTAATCGTGTTTGTTTCTAGAGGGATGGGGTATTTTTTGTGTTGGTTTGTAGAGTATTAGAATAACTTGGAATTTTAGATTTGTGTGCACAAGTGATTGATTTGCTTGATTTAGATGGTTGGAGAATTGATTATGAGAGGATGTTCTTTAATATGATTGCATGGTAGGTCTTTTGGATTTAAATATTTGATATGGTTGGAGAAATGGTTGTGAGACGATGCTTTTTATCAAGATTTCATGTTATGGTCTTTCAATGTAGATTTTTGATATTTTGTCAGAAATTTGAAACTTCTATACCATTGTTTCAGTCTTTTCTAGTGGTCTTTTACTGTCCATTATTAATTTATATGTTTTAGGGTCTATTTAGCAGTTTATAGAGATTAATGAAATCTGAATGAGACTTCAGTCAGATTTTGTCAAGAATTAATTTACTTCCACTAGTGTAGTCTTTCGGGCATTAGCGGAAGGGTTTATTATTTTTTTGTTAATTCAAAGGGCATGGAAGGAGCACAACATGAGATATCCACATATCGTCCTTAGTAGTGGTGCAACCTGTACTGTGGAACCAAGATGACTTAGCACCCTCTGCCAACAAACCTTTGAATCTACATAGGGTCCGTGATTCCATAACGAAGATAAAAGAGGGAAAAAAATCTCTAGAATCAAACAAAATTAAATATCCAAAGCTGCTGAGTGAGAGAGCCTAGGGTTCTGCCTCTAGAAACAAGAAAAGAAACAAATAATAATGAAATAATATATCCTTAACTACCTCCTAAGGCTTAGATAAATGAAATATGATAAATCTTAGAACTACTTCTAAAGAGATGTTAAAATGAGTGAAACAAACTAACAACAATCTCATCTTAATAATATACCTCCTAAAAAATAATCAAATAAATCTAAAACCATATTATCCGCACCCATTCAAATACCTTTAATCCAAAATAGATGTTGAGTTCATGAACAACAAAGGCACAGAGAAATTTTTTAAGTTCAAATTTCCTTATATTGAATTGTCAGAGGGAGTCTTCAGGTTTCTTTTTAATAGGGTTTATGGCATGGTCATCTAAACAGTAAAAAATCAAATTCTAGCAAAGTAACAAAAACAATTAAAATTAAAAAAATCTAATGCTGGCAAACCTGTCTAATCCTACAAGGCTTCAAATATTTTACTAAAGAGCAAGTTTTACCTTATCAAAGTAAGAAACAGACAAATAATCCTAGATCAAATAAAACATTAATTGGGTCTCTATCCAATGCATGTCTGTTTGAACACGCATTGGGGTCATTGAAATGTGTTGGTTCATTGCATCCTGATACATCGTTGATCGAACAGTCCGATTACACCCGAACTGCTGGCTTCCTGTTCATGCAACCACTCCACCCCTTTGAACACTTCATACCATGCATTGCATCAACTGGGCGGAGGAATTTTTCTTTTTTGCATTTATGTTCTCTTTTGTGCTCTCCTTTTCAAGGAGGTAACATATATCCCTTTTTGGAAGTCATGCTTTAATGTCCCTCTCCTATAGGAGTTTCCCAGTGTTTTTACTAAATTACAGGGTGTGGGCTTATGCCTTTACGGGACAAACGGGAAAAACACACTGGGAAACTCCTATAGAAGAGGGGAATGGTTAATCATCACTCTGTCTTTTATAGAACTTCTGAGGCCCTTTTTATCTCCTTTAATGTAAATTTGTTTGGTTGAAATTCTCTTTGTGATCATACCGATATACACTCTTTTACACTTCTTATTCTTGTTGCCTGAGCATTGCATTAGACTCAGAAAGAATTATTTCCTGATGCAGAGTGGACTTTATACGAACAGGTAGCAATTGCAGCCATGGACTGCCAGTGCCTTGACGTGGCTAAGGTAAATATCTTTCTGAAGCTGGAATAATATTTGTTTTTGCAAGAAAATATGCACAAAGTGATACCACTATGACGAGACCTTTTTGAAGCTGGAATAATCTTTGGTTTTGCACGAAATTTGTCGAAGTTGGATCAATCTCTTTTTCTAAATCCCTCTTTGTAGAAGAGGAGAGGGGTTTCACTGAATTCACATAAAAACCTGCCATGCAAGAACAGCGGATGCCCTTTTATTGTTTTCAATGAATTCACATAAAAAAACCCCTAGAAATATAGGGCTTCCTGTGGACCAGTTGAATAATATGGAGGGAGGACTTCATGTCCGAGTTGGGAAGCAACCTCTTTTCCCTCTATTATGGATCCTAGACTGATTCCGTGTGATGATGGAGAGGAGGAAGTGAGATTGTCGGAGGATGGCAACATTGGGGACGATGGAGAGGAAACTATGCAAATGGTTGAGGGGGATTTTGGGGGAGATGGCATGGATTTGCTTCTTCTTTTTTATTTTTTTATTTTTTGGGTGGGTGTGTGTTTGGAGATTGTGCAGATGGTGAAAACCTTATCAATTGGCTTGGTGGGGAAGGTTCAGGGCGGGCGAGTTTTCTAGATTTGACTAGGGTCAGGTTTGGGTTTTGAGCCTTAAAACCTGGAGTGGATCGGATTGGGGATGGAGTTGGAATCTGGTGTCAGGTCAGGTTTGGAGTCATCAAAAGCCGACCCTGACCCGTTCCATTGCCTTCCCTATGCAAACTAATTTGATAATCTTTTTATTGTTTTGTCCCCTGGTCCAAAAAGAAACCTATCAACAGTTTTCCAACAGATTATTTCCTTTTTACTCTCAGTGCTCATAGTGGCTTCTTCCTGTTCATTCTTGCATTGTACTTCATCCAACTGAACCCATCATCTTATGCTGGAAACTTACTTGACATATCTCCTTTATTTTATTTCAGGACTGTATAAAGACTCTTACTAAGAAATTTCCTGACAGTACGAGGGTTGGTATGTTCCTTATCTTGAATTTAATATCTGAATGCTTTTATGTAGATGCAATGTGTTAACATTAACTTCTTTTTCATATGCTTTATCTTGGTATCTGGGCCTTGACTAATATGCTTCCTAAATGCCTGTTTGATCTTTTGTATGACATGAAAATTGTATTTAAATGTCTACTGTCTAGATAGATATTTTTCCTTCATTGCATTGTGAAGAGTAAGGACTAGGATCCCTTCTTCTAATTATAGGAAATAAGTGGTTGCAAGAGGGGCTATAATTCTGACTTGTGCCATGCATGAAATGGTTGGATAAGTTGTAGGAAGCTCTAATATCTACTCTTTACGCTAAGTGATCCTCCTCTGCTTTACACTCAACACTCCATGCTAAGCTTGATCGACCGTGGAGTTCGACATCTTGGTTTTCAATGAGGAAAAATCCTTTGTACCCAATCACATTGAGCCTAGTGGGAGCTTGCATACTTGCTCATTCATACTTACTTCCAGAATCTCAGAGCATGTAATTTACTTTGAAATGGAGAGAGATCAAAATTATGGAATACAAATAATAACACTAAGCCTTTGTTTTTTCTTGTTCTTGAGAAAAGGAGGGAGTTCACCTTTTGCTATTCTAATATTTTATTACCAAAAATAAGTGGAAAATGAATGTCTTGAGTCTAAAATACAACACCTCCCATCTTAGTGTTATGAGAAGGAGAGAGGTCAATGGTTCATCATAATCCCCAATAAACAATGTTTTTGTGGAATAAGTAACAGTTTTATCCTATTCCTCTGGAAAACTGTATGTTTATGACTTCCAATGCTTGATTTGCCACCCATGCTTGCTGTTTAGAGCTGTCTGTTAAGATTTTGTTGTTCCTTTTCAACAAATAGGCCGGCAGACGTAATGCTATGCCATGATAATCTGCAGTATCTTCGAGTCTCCCAACTAAAAGCAAATTTCCCAACCTATCCGACATGCAAGCAACATAAAAAAGTATATCTTGTTGTGCTCCTAGTTCTAGATGATGCAAAACATGTCTCCTAGTGGAGATCAGTCATGAGCATTGAATGAGGAGGTTATTTGTTCTTTCAATACTGCAAGAACAATGCATATCTCGATGAAGTTCTCTGTCCTCTTCTCTTAGGGCTAGTTTGGCAAGGGGATAAGTTTTGAGATAAAGGTAATTATTGGGATAAGTGAGTGGGGTGACAGCTTATCCCCATATGGGATAAAAAAATAATTGGGATACACTGCGGACAGTTGTCCTGATTTTGAAATAAAAATGGGGATATTTTGTTCCACTTAAAGGGTGGGATAGCATTTCTCCCTATTTTTTATCTCAATTTTGACAAATTTAAATATGAACAAAATTGGTGGATTTTTTATCCCCTAAAATAGGGATAATTTATTCTCAAAAGCTTGGATAATTTATCCTCAAAAGCTTATCCCCTTACCAAACTAGCCCTTATGGTTTTCTTGAGGAAAATTCTTTTATGGAAAGCTGTCCACATAAATCCCTGTTTTTTTCTGTGGAACTTGATCACTCTTAATGATAATATTTAGGATACATCTAATTCCTCCATCAACCATGAAGTTGATATTGGGTAGGATGCGCATCATGTGCAGCCTATCTGGCTGGCCTTTTCAAGTTGGCGAGTTGTGTCATGTGGTCTCGGCGAAGGCTGAGTGCCACGTGGTGCTTAGAGTGGAGGGGACTGCACCAGGCTGGCACAGAGCAGCGAGCACCTCCTGTTCTCAATGGTGGATGGACCACGAGCCTGTGCATGGTGCACCCAACATCCTGCGAGCCCACTAATCGGACAGTCACCTTTTTATCAAAAAAATAAAAAGAAAGAAAGAAAAGAAATTAATGTGTGATTTGACTGAAAGAAGTGCCGGTTTATTCAGAAACCTAAATTATTGAGTCTTCTCCATGTGAAGGACCTATCCTTTACAGAGCATCAGAAACCTTGGTGAATGCCAACTCAAGCTCGGGAAACTTTATTGTGAGTTAAATTTCTCATCAATTTCAATCCCTCACATTGAACATAGTGTCAAACCTGGCTTTGAGTTTACAGATAATTGAAAATTGTGTGGGAGATCATAAGGTAGTGGGAGGTCTGAGGCCCTCCTAGCCTTCTTAAACCAAACTATAACTCCTGAGTCCATCTTATATTTTGATTCCCGGTTAAAAGGAGCTCGAGAAATAGCAGGTCCCTTTCTAGAATCCCTAAAAATGGCTACCTTCTTAAGACATTCCCACATCTTGTAATCTCTATAATAGCTTCCCTTTACGAAGATGTTTATTTTTTTGGTGAATTGATTGAATTAAAAAGTGCAATGAGTCATTTGTGGATTGGAAAATGATTCAAAACATCAAATGATGCAATCCAAAACCTGTCCTAAAATTCTGTTCATATTCCAGTCTCTCTCCATTGGTCAAGATGGACAGCAAAATCACTCCATGTCCACCCTTAGGCCAATATTTGGGTTAGCTGTTCCTATGAGAAAAAAAAATCCTTATTGTCTTCATTAAAGAACGTATTTTTATTATGTCATTATGATGGAAACACCCCCCCCCCCCCCCCCCCCCACATGATTGCTTTTAGGGTTACATGCTATTGCAACAATTTTCAGGAAGGTTGGAAGGAATGCTGCTTGAAGCGAAGGGGTCATGGGAAGATGCAGAAAATGCTTATGCACGCCTATTAGAGGATAACCCTCTTGATCAGGTAAAATTATATGGATACTCATGAATCTTAGTTGTACCTCTGAGAAGTCTTGCCCAAACTCATAGTTATTATTAAAAGGCATATTTGATATTAGAGGGGGCATGCATGTGGGAACTAGGTTTCATATGAATGCACACATTTCTCTACTAGGAAGTTCTTGGGTTCTTGTCTCAACTAACAAGATGTGATCCAATGAGCTTTATCCATCAATCTATCTCTACTGTTATATCTTGAGAATATATTATAAGAAAGGTACCACTCATGTGATGCACGCCATCAAGAAAATATTTTTAGGTTTTGATTCTGATATATTTTTAATGGACTTTTCCTCCTAGATTATTTTTGTATAGGGGGGCGAAAAATAATTGACCAAATGTGCCAACAACGCTCAGTTTCAGGAGTCACAAAAATAATCACAAACACGCATGTAGATGGACAGTTAAGATTTTCTCTTCAATCATTGAACCATTTGAATGGTAACTTCGGCATTTTGGAAAAATAACATATGCCTGTATGTGGGCTATGAAAACCATACAGGGGTGTTCTGGTTTAATATAAAACCAATTGATCTAATTATATATCCTGCTGAGGAACTAATATTGTGTAGTTTTAAGTATGTATGCGTCTCGTCTATTCTTGGAAAGTGTGATGATATATTGAAATTTTAAGGCTGTCAAATGTCAGGTAATTCACAAGAGGAAAGTTGCCATGGCAAAGGCACAAGGGAATCTTTCAGTGGCTATCGATGGCCTCAATAAATACCTAGAAGTGTAAGTTGTATCTAATAGAAATATCAAACAATGTGTTAGTTGTCCATTCTTGATTATTTATTTATTTATTTGAGAGCATTACTAATATGGTTGGTTTTTATTTGAAGATTTATGGCTGATCATGATGCGTGGAGAGAACTTGCTGAGATTTATGTTTCCTTGCAAATGTGAGGCATCTTTCTCTTGCATCTTTCTAGTAACTGGTCCATGTATACAGCTGCATTGTTGTTTTTTTCTGCTCTTGCAGTTTGATTGATATGTGTGGTTTCTTTTCCTAATCAGGTACAAACAAGCAGCTTTCTGCTATGAGGAACTAATATTGTGTCAGCCAACAGTCCCACTGTATCATTTGGCATATGCTGAGGCAAGTTGACTATTATATTATTTTCATATATATAATTGATATTATCCATGTATTTCAATATCTTCTGCTTTTCATGTTTCTAGACTTTGCTTGAACTTTCTGAGCTTGATTATCCTTTTGTAGCACAGTATATGAAAGCTTATTTTCCTACGAAGAAATGATGTGTTTACTCTTGATGCAAAAAGATAAAAATGCTCTATGGGTAACAGGAAAAATTGAAATAACGGATGGCTTTAAGTTTTTTTTCTGAAGTTATGTATACATTAGACGCCACGATTATAGTTGCTTACTTGCTTTTTATATATTAGATATAAAAAATGAAGCATGATAATTAGTAGGAGGAAGCAAGTGAAGAAAAATTGCTCTTTTTTCTGAGGAAATTGGTAGGAATTTAACCTCCAAATTTTATTAATATTGGGGAACCATCCCAAACAAAGTACTAAAAAGCCAAAAGCAGAATGGTAGATGAATCATGAGTGATCTACTACTCACAACAGGACAGGTATTCACTCCCTTCTACGCTACTATCATAATAACCCTCCTCAACCACTCTCCCATCCCTCGCACAATGTTTAGCCAGCCCGGCCCCTTTTTTGGTTTGGGTGGTGGATTGGTAAGAACAATCTGATTAATAAAGATGTCTCTTGTCTACAAAGAGGAGACGAGGGATCTCCTGAAAAGAAAAAAAAGGAGGGTTAGAATGAGTTGAAGGAGATACCACCTTCTATGCAAGGGGACCTTGCAAGGACTCAGAGATAACACACACAATTGAAACCAATATTTGCCCATGTTTGGAGAAGACGACTCCCCAAAAAGAACCAAAGTTTGAGAAGAGGCGAAATTGCCATCTAATAATTTTTTGGGTTACTTTTTGTTTCAGTCCTTTCTCTGTCTCAGAAAGTCGGGAAAAAATTGTTTGATCTCGATCCGATGATGTGATAATTTTGTGAGAATTTAAACTTATATGGAAATTCAATCAGTCTCTTGTTCTTGTTTAGTGGAGGTGTTTTGAGATGACGCTTTGAAGGACAGTGAGAATGACTGATTGATATCCATTTTTTCCAAGTTGAGTTACTGAAAATTTCTGAAATTTTGAATACATACTGGTTTGAAAAGATACTTGTGAATTTGGAAAGATAAGTGTGAATTTTTGTAATAATTTGCTGTAATTGTTGTGATACCTGTAGTTGTACTTCAAATATGTTATAGCATATACAAAATGTTATTTATGTGTGTATTATATTTGGTTGAACAGGTACTTTATACCATGGGAGGTCTGGAAAACCTTCAAACTGCCAAGAAATACTATGCATCTGCCATTGATTTGACCGGCGGCAAGAATATGAGAGCACTATATGGTGTATGCTTGGTAAGATTTAACAATTCCATACCTGTGTCCAAACTTGTATGAACAACCGCTTAGCGATTAATCATACCAGAGATTAATCAGCTAACTTTTAATAATAATAAATATTATATATTAAAAATATAGAATAAATCCAATAAAATAAGGAAAAAAGGGAAAAAATAAATTAGTTGGATTACACCTTGTTTAATTCCCTCTTGTTGCTTAATCTCATGGTCCTTAATCCTTGGACGAGGCTCGCCAGAGCCGATTTCACCTAGACTGGCTAAAATAATCACATCCTTTGCATTGGTTAAATTAAATTCAGATTATACCTATATAATCAAATAATGTGGAATGACAAAAGTGACTGACACGTGCGTGCATTATTTTTCCCCTTTTTTTGTCTTTTCAGTGTAGTGCTGCTATCAGTCAATTGGCCAGGGGTAGGAACAAGGATGAGGAGAGCTCAGAGTTGCAATCACTTGCTGCCAGTGCTCTACTGAAGGAATACAAGAAGAAGGCTTCAAGCAAAATAGATTTGATAACCACCACTCTGGGGAACATGAAACTCCTTCCTTGATGATGATGTCCTTTCTATTCCTAGATTTGGAACTATCCTTATCTTGCTGAGAAATTGTTTTATATATATATTTATTTTTTTCACGACAATAATATCTTGATGGGTTTCCAACCCTTTTTTTTATTTTTTGAATGAGGATGTAACTTCATTTTCCCTAGAATAGTAAATTTAGTGTGCTCTCATGAACATTTTAATGCCCCACTTTATGGTCAGTATGTATGAGAACTTTTTGAAGTTTGTTTTTAATGTTCTGAAATTTGTTATTGGATCTGCTGATTTCCATTTGAGTTACAGGCTTACAGCTAAAAGCTTTGATGAACCAAAAATAGGTGAAATAATAGCAGTAGTCTTGGATAGTTATTTGTACAAAAGTAGACTGCTGCTATCAACTGATTTCACATACAAGATTATGAATGGCGAATAAGAAGATACAGCAGTTTTAAGCAAAAATGAAAACAAGCTTCCTAAATATGCACATCATATCGCGCACCAAACACCCTAAGAAAACTTGCTTCCGAAATCCGAACGTTCCCAAGAAGAGCACCGGGCCTACATTGTGACTTCAATTGACCCTCCAAGGGTTACACCTGTAGTTCTGACATAGTTTTGATTTTTTTTTTAAGTGTAATCATATAACAAAAATGTATTTTTATGAAATAAGGTATGGGAAAAATTAGCTAATGTGTTTTATTTTCCTTGAAAAATTGAAAATTCGCCTCACGTCCCAAAAAAGTATACATGGTTAACGGATTTAATCTCTGAGTTAAATTACTCCTATAAATACATTTAAATACGTCCCTACAAAATATGAAAAATCTGATTTAGTCCTTTTGATGATAAAAATGCCCCTGTTTAAAGGAATAATCTATATAATTCTATGAAAACTTACGAAAATCAGGATAGCTTACTGTAAAATCAGTAAATCCCTTTAAAGTCAATCATAAATGTGGTTAGTGTTTTACATAATTTATCAAATAAATTTTAAAATGGCATTACAATAATTTATCATATATGGTTAAAGTTAACCACAGATCTGGTAAATTTCAGTTACGATAGGGACTTAGATAAATATTGTCTAATAGGACAGAGACCCGAGGAGATTTACTGATTTTATAGGGACTTTTTTTCCGATTTTCATAAGTTTCTAGAGAGCTATATCGATTTTTTGAAGATAAGGGGTGAGGGCATAATGGTAATTTTTAATATATAGTTAGAATTAACCATATGCTTGGTTAGTTGAGACGATAGGGACTGAAATTATATTTTTCTAATAACATAAAAACTTGTGATGATTTTTTTAATTTTACAAGAACTAAAACCGATTTAGCTAGTTTTTCATAGAGTTATATTGATTTTTGTTCATAAGGTATATATTTCAATGACCCATCGGACCCGGGTATATAGTCACCAACCTCGGTGTTTCCCACCGCAAGATCTTGATCCGCGATTGCGGCCTCTCCCCGGACTCCACCTCCGACGACCTTGTCGGCACCTTCCCCCCCCCCCCCCCCCCCCCACGCCGACCTCCTCATCTGCGAAGTATAGCCGGGTCGACTTGGACCCGACCCGGGTCCGGACCCGGGTCCTTGGGTCCGCCGGGTCTCACCCAGGACCCGGGTCCGTCGGACCCAAGCCCGGGTTGGGTCTGGGTCCACCCCGACCCGCCCCGGACTCGACCCGTTGAGAGGCCTAGGTATATATTTTCAAAGATCAATGTGTGTTGATTTGTGGGAATTGATATGATTTAATTCGTTAGGACATCTGGACATGTATACTTGATTTTCATAATTAATTATATTATTTTATAAAAGATGGTTCACGGATAGCTTATTTAGATATAAAATAAGGGCACGTCTTATCCCACCAACTATTTACCTATTAACACCAACTAAAACAATATATATATATATATATATTTAAATTTAATTTGAACATCACTATTCTCACCAACCATTCGACGATCGATCTGTCAACTTTCCTTTACAATCTTCGACAGTCTCTCTGTAAACATTCCTTTACGACATTCGACAGAATCTCTGTCAACCTTCCTTTATGACTTTAGACCTTAGCAGTGTCGAATGGTTTAAAAAATGTGAGAATTTTGAGATAGATCATATAATTTTTAAAAAATGTTTATTTAATGTGAGATTTTGGTTTTAGATTAGAGCATGTAGATTGAATTAATTGGTTTTGATTTTTTCAATAACTTTGCATGCAAATGCAAGGAGGTTGAAAGAATTAGCTATTGCTTCTGGTTCAAGTGTTTTTATTAGAGTGGTAATTGTAATGTGAGTATTGAATGTAACGCGAATGTGTTGACATTTTGATGTACGTTGAATGTTAAATGTGGTCGAATGTGTTTTAAGTCATCTTTTGAAAAAATATTCGGTTCGACACTGCTACGGTCGAACACACCCTCCCAGGTCGACAGACCAACTGTCAAAGGTTATAAATGAAGGTTGACAGAGCTATTGTCGAAGTTTGTAAAAGAAAGTCGACAGAGAGACTGTCGAATGTTATAAAGGAATGTTGAGAAATCGACCGTCGAATGGTTGGTGAGAATAGTGATGTTCAAATTAAATTTAAATAATTTTTGTTGTTGTTTTAGTTAGTGTTAATAGGTGAACAGGGTGTGGGATACACGCGCCCATAAAATAATTACATAAAAATAACAAAGACTATGTGGTTAGATAGTTTGGTGTATTGTTAGTCTTTTTCTCTTTTCTATCTTCTTGGGATTGTTATAGAAAAAAGATGTAATCTCTCTCCTTCATTTTTGTTGATTTTTTCGTTTGTACTTTCATAATAGTAAACTTCGAACTTTTTTTGTTTATTGAAAATGAACCTTTACTTTAAAAAATATTTTGGTTGTAATTAAAAATGCCCTCATGGTTGATTATAGAATTTGCATACATGATCTTAAATTCAGACATAAATTCACCCCTACTGGACCGCAAACGAGGCCATAAATGAGATTGTGATTATTAATGTCAGGAACAAGTCATGCATGCAGCCTACATGGTTCAAAGATTTTTAACCCCCCGTTTGGGGTGAAGAATAAATGATGAATATGGGAGAATACAGTAGAATAAGCTCCAAACAGCTGTTTGTTTGACAAGAATAAACCTTGATAGTTATGTCTGGATAAGCTAGGATAAGGCCTGATAACTATTCTAAGAAAATTGTAGAATTGTTTATCAGGGTTTATCTATGCCAATGGATAAAAATACCCTTCTCTGTCATTTTAAAATATTTATCTCACCTAACACTCTCTGCACACATTTCAAAAACTGTCACATCTATCATATCACACTCATATCTCTTATACTTATTCCCAAACACAAATAATTTATGCAGGGGTATAATTGTCATTTAAAAAGTCATAAACTCTTATCCATCTCTTATTTACCACTTATCCATATTTTATTCAAGGTGAACCAAACAACAAAAATATCAATTTTACGTTTCCCAATGAGAATAACAAAAAAGACAACCAAACAAAAATTTACTTATTCAGCATGGATTGTTATCTATCCCAGTATAACTATCAAGGGCAAATAATCTTATGTCTCACCCCAAAGGGGTGTATATATTTACATTATAAAAAAAAAGATGTAGGCTCCAATGAATTGTATACACATTTTAAAAAAGTACATTTGACATACGGAATTGCATCCATACATATTGGTGGTAAAGCACATGCACTAGGATGAATAAGAGCAATACTTTTTGACTCATGAGGAGACCAAAAAATAAACAAAGACAACCTATGCTAAGACAACATCTTGTAATGTTAAGACAACCTATGCATAAATGAGTGATTCAAGCATTTTTTGGAGATAGATCAAGAACACATACCCACCTTGAAAAAAAGACTCATTAGCCTACTATGCATAAATGAGTCCACCAACCAAAGGTAATTGGAGCACAATTTTCACGATGATGATGATATATTCCTAAGGATTAAGGAAAAGTTGTAGAAAGCAAAATGAACAAAGACTCATAAGCCCATCTTGGAGCTTTCAAACATTAATATAGAGCTTAATCCGATCCAGCATCCAACATCTCAAGTAAGAGGATCTCAAGTAGCTCCATCTACTCTAGAAGTTAAAAGTAGCTGCATATGACTATAGATTCATACCTCTCATCTCCATGGATTCTGGAAGCTAGAACATGCCGAAAACTAGCAGCTTCTAA